>VYXD01000331.1:521927-536683 GCA_013397195.1 Hylia prasina | reverse complement strand
AAGTACTGGATTGGGTGTGCAGCAGATTCAGAGATGCAGGGACAAGAGTGCTCTCAAAGTGGCATTTTGCTGCTTCTCTTGGTAAAGTATATTAAATTTACATAAGAATTGTTATCTGGTTATCTGACTTGGGAGCAAACTTTTGAAAGGGTTGCATCTTAAGTGAAATCATATTTCTTGATGTTGTGTTCATTTTTCCATTTAAGGGTACTTGTTAGGAATGTATTGGCCCAGTTTCAATAAATCACGTGCCTGGCATTTTTTCTTTTGGTTTTGCTGATCAAATCAATGTGATAGCCTGTTTTAAGGCAGCATGTCTCAAGATGAGAAAAAAACGCGGCAATTTGCAAAAGCGGGTTGTCTTTGTATTTGTGACTGATGTTTTTGGCTCTCTATTTCCCTAGGCATTGTTGCCAGCATTCGTGTACTCATTGAAGGTGTCTCCACTCATAGAAAAAATAAGTGATCACAAAGATTTTAAGAAGCTTCTCAGGACACGGAATAATGTACTAGTCCTCTATTCCAAATCTGGTAAGTTTTTGTTGTTGTTTTGATGTCACAGCTCTTTTTGCCCAGGAAGGTCTGTACCAAGGGACTTCTATCTGACTGCAAGAGCTTCTTTGGCACCGGTGTGCTTTGTTTTAATACACAGGCTCCTGATGTTTCAAGATTGGAGACTTCTTAATTCAGCCTTCTAATTGCTCTGTCACATTGGCAAAAATGTACTTTATTCTGGCTTTGTCTCCAGAACTGGCTCCCTGTAACAAGAGCTTTCTGGTGTGTTTATCACAGTAGTTTGCAAGTTTCGATTTCCTGGTGACACTGAAAGGCATAATGAATAGTTACAGTACTGAAATCAATCTATCTTTGCTTCTGACAGTTTTGAGTGTCCCATGGTTGTCTTTCAGCTTTAATTAACAAAATATAAAAATAAAAAAAGAACTGTTGTGTAAGATGGAAAATGACTCATTACACATTATGCCACCTGTCCCCTTGAATCTTTTTGTTGTTTCCTCTGTCATTCAGGCTCACCTTTCTGGCTGTTTGCTTACCTGTTTGCTCTTCCTTTGTTCTGTTCTGCTCCTGCTGTACCTCTTCTCCTTTCTTGCCTTGATTTTTTGGGGGGATGTTTTGAGTAACACCACGTAAAATCAAGAAACTATCTTTAAACTCCATACACAAGTGCAGAATGCTTTTGTGAAGTGGAAGTCACTGGACAGCAAGAAGTAATATGTGTAATAAAGATTTTCCTTTGTGCTATATTGTTTTTGTTGTAGCTTCCTTCTTCCTGTAGGCAGACAGGACAAGATAATGCCTTGTTTGAGTGGTGGGTCCTCCTTTTCTGACCTGTTGCAAAGGTCTTGTGTCAATAAACACAGTGAAGGTAGAGTTGCTCTGAGTTTATAGTGTATCAAATTGGAGCAGTATATGGTGACCAGTATCCTCCTCCCCCTGCTACCCAGCACCAGAGAATTTTGCAGACAAAGATGTGCAGGTGCTGGAGTAATTAACTTTATTTCCTAAAGATATGCTTATTCTGAAACAGTTAAAATTATATACGTGGCTTATTTTTTTGTTAAAATACTTTGTGTTTTGCTATAGTGGGGAACTTTGAGCGCTTGAACTTGGCCAAATGGTTTTGTAGTAACAGGTTCAAAGTGAAAATCATAAAAGAGTTTCTAATGCTTTTTGATTTTTGAAAGGAACACTTTAGATAAAAAGACGTCTGTATTATTCAGCTTCTTAAAGGGAAAATTTTCTTTTTACGCTTAATATTTTAAGTGGTGGTTGCTTTCATTTTTAGCGGCACAACCAGAACACTTCAGCTGTGACACTCATCTAATAAATGTTGCCCTATGGGCATTGTTCAAAAGCCATGTTATGGAGATTTCTTTTTTTCTGTTTTTGTTATTTAATTGGTTGGTTTTAGCAGTCTAAAGCATTGCATGCAGAGCTGACTGTGGAATTAATGTTTCTTCCTGGAACAGTGATCTTTGCACAATTAGAAATCTATTGCTCAACAGTCACCCAGGAAGAGGCGAGGGGAAAAAAGAGATGGGAACTTGAAGGTGCAATTTCAATCCCAGATATATATCCCCCAGATGATGAGATGTTGGCTGGCATCTGGTCATACTGCTGGAACAAAGGCTTTACTTCCCAGCTGAGCAGAACTAGATACCACTTTCTATTGCAATCAGAAAAAACATTGGTTTTGGGAGGTGTCATAATTTGTAGGAGATGTTTAGTTCCCCCTACCAGCTGGGTATCCTACCAGGGGTACTCAGCTACTGAGTCTTCTGGGACAAGAGGGCCCCTGAATGCTTATTTTTAAAAGTGTATTTGTCAAACTGTTCCACTCTAAGTACATGCAAAGAATTCCCCCACCTGTCTTAAGTCCCAGTGTTGGTGAGAGGTGGCCATTGCATGTTCTGGGTATTGGGGATGTGAGGGTTTCCAGAGAGCTGATACGTGTGGGGGGTTGGTGTCTCTGATGGCATCAGGCCCAAGCAAAGCCTGTCAAATACAAAGGGGTTGTTTGTGGCTTGGGAGATCGTTGAGGTAAAAACTGTGAAGGTTTAGAGATTATTCAGTGGGTTATCCCTGCCAGCTCTCCTTGTCTACTCTGACATCTACAGGCCCTCACTTCCTCAGATGCTGGAGACAAGATGTTGGTCTACAGATGCATTCTGTCTGTCCCAATATTGCATTCTTACATTCAGTTACTTGAAGTAGTTATGGAGATCTGGAAGAGGCTCTTGGTTTCTATTTTCTGTTTATTGAGGAAGGAAACAGTTCCTGTTAGATTTTTTGGGGGGAATGGGTACTTACTTGTACTGCTATATTTTTCTCTCTTCTGTTTATTTTTAATACCATTTATAAGACTCTTTTGGAATGGTAGTGTTTTGCAAAATCTACACATGTGACATGGCATTATAAAAATCTCTGTTGGGTACTTATAATACAGCCAGTACTCAGGAGGACCTTTTCCTGACTGTTGGTTTGGGTATCTCCCAGGGTTATTATGAGAATAAAGTCTGTTATTTTCTGTGTATGGCTGGGGTAGAATTAGGGAGGCAGAGATGCTCAATGACTTGCCCTTACAGCTGATGAAAGTCCTAAATAAAATTGCTCTAATTAGCAGGCTGTGGTACAAACTGGTTCATGCCCAGCCACAGGGAAAAAGGCCGTGTTGGGCTGGAAGCTGTAGGAGAGGACACAGTATAGCTCCATAAATGTAGCTCAGGGAGCATGTCTGGAAATACCAATTTCAGTATCTTGTTTAAGGGGGGTAGAAGGAAGGAGCCACCCACATTCAGGTGCAGCCAGCTTTCCTTCTAGTTTACAGAAGTTTTTACTGATACCTGCTATGCTGGTTTCTTCAAATGAGACAAAATGTTCTTCAGGTCCTTAGGAACACAGAAATGCAGCACTGTGTTGTTTTGTGTGGAGTAGTAATGCTGTTGTTCATTTAGTTTTATTACTTAATTTTGTCTTCCAGCTGCTGCTGCTGAAAACTCACTCAGATTACTGTCCAGCGTGGCCCAGGAGGTGAAAGGACGAGGTACTATAAGCTGGATAGACTGTGGGTATGTGACATGCTCTTTTCCTTCTTATTTTCCCTTTCCCCTTCTGGCTTTTATTGCTATTTTAGCTTTTTTGATGGCTCTGAAACTTTTTGTCTTTAACTGGACCCACATAATTCTCTGCAGTTTCTTCAGTAGAGAGCTTATATCTTACCATCTTCTTTTCCTTTGAATGAGTGGAGGGGAATAATTTTTTTTGTTATGACTGTTGTTACTTCTCTGACAGCTTGTTTTTCAGCCTGAAGTTCAGACCCCAGCTAACATTGCCTTTCATAGGGGACACACAGGGTGCAAGTTTTTTTTCCACAAGCTGGGGGAGGAGGAATCTCACATGTTGTGCCTCAGCTGGAGGGCAATGGAATTCTGCTCTGACAGCAAATGTTGTGTGAGCAGTAAGGTTGTTTGCTCGGTTTTGAAGGATCCACCCATTTGTGTTTCTCAATAAAATGTGTTCTTTTAAAGACCTTCCTCTGTGCTGGCCTAAGTTCCTGGTAATTTTTAATGTGAGGGCAGAGGAGCTTGTTTTTGTAAGTGGTTGTGTGTGTGGGGAGGAATGAACAGGTGTACTTCTGGTTTGCAGATGTGAAAATCTCCGCTGTGCTTCAACTCAATAACAGTTTGCTTGTGGTTTTAGCTTGTGTGTCATAGTGCCTCTGCAGCTTTGAGAGCTTTGCCTGCAGGTGGCAAGGTCCCCTTCCTGCACTGCAGAGGAGCAGCTTGCAGCCTACCTGTGTGTTTGGGTGGATTGCCATGGTATGAACAGATTGTACGCTGTGCACAAATATAAGTCAGCTCTGCACATCATGTGGCTCCCTTAAAATTACACTTTTGAAACTAACCCTCATCCATCAAACAGTGACCCAGCATAAGGCATCAGTAAATGCAAGTTAGTGTGGGTTTGTTGTTGTTAACCTGCCCTGCTCCCCCCTGCCACCAGGCAGGTATTTCTCCTGTGGAGTCCTCTCCCTCTGCCTTCTGTTTGCATTCTGCTGTGCTTGTCCAAGTGCACACACGCTTTCATACCTGCCCAACTGGTGGGGACAGAGTTCAAGTTGTCTGCTGGCAGAAAGGGCTGTTCTTCAAAGGTCAGTGAAGCCTGCACCACTTGCCACATGCTGAAGAGCCAGTGGATAAATTGTATTGACTCTGACAAGGTGAAGGTTGTGAGGAGATCTGTCATACCTCTGAAATCCATGAAAACCAGCCTCCATTTCTAACAAAAGCACTGATAAGTAATTTTTTGTTGTCAGCAATGAGAGCTAGCAGATAGGATACTGAGCTAACCTCTTGGATTCAGTTTCTGATCAGCTTCAGTTTCTGGTTATGGACTGGTTGCTACTTTTTGTGTCTTTTTGTTTTGGGCTACTTCTGTGTTGGGGGACTTACTGCTTACTCTGTGTGTATGTGGTATATACAAATGCTAGATGATGAGGGTGTTCAGTTGGTCCTTCAAAATGCTGCTGTAATACAACTAAACAATAACTCCCTTCAGGATTTATTTTAGTTCTGGGTTGGAAAAGGCAAGATTTGGTGTTTGTGACTTCAGTTTGAAATCCAGGGAGGTTTTGGCTTAGTTCAACAGGTCAATCTCCACTCCTGAGTTTGTAAGTAATGGTGATGGATAGGGAAATGTGTTGTTTGGTTTTGCTGTAAAATAAACTTCAATTCATCAAACTCTAATATACTCTCATTTTGCGAATGTTGACATCTACACCAATCTTTGTTATGGAAGCTACTTGACAGAAATGTATTTTCAAGTCTCTCCCACACAGTGCTTTAATACTTTTCATAGGAAGGTTGGTACTTACTCACCATGATGGGGAAATAGTAAAAGGTGAGTTTATCTCAGAGAGTGCAGCAGCATGGTGAAAGTCATGCTGTAAGGGGTTGAGAGACCTGGGAACAGATTGGTAGGTTCCCAAAATTTTCTTTGGCACCAGTAATGCTACAATCAGATTGCCACTTGCCAAGTGGCAGGCAGTGACCAGGATGTTGTAACATGGCAATAGGTGTGATTCTCTCTTTGAGGGTAAAGCAGAGCTGTCTTTCATGTCTTGTTTGAGAAAAACCTGGGAAAAATAGCTGGGCATTTTTCAGAGATGGACTTCTATCTCTTCTGTCACTCCTGCTATGGGATACCATAACAGAGTTTGTGAACAGGCTTCATGGGCAAGGTGAGCTGGAGGACTGGCTTGTAGTAAAGGAGGTCTTGGTGGATGCAAAAAGAAATCCTAAACAAATAATTTGAGCCTAAATCAAGTTTTGTGGTTGTTTTGCTTGTTAAGCTTTTGAAGCATGCTGAAATCAGTGTAGTAATGTTGAGGTAACATTTAAATTTTTTTTTTTTTTTTTGTAAAAGAATTTTTCCTTTGCTTATTGCTTTTTAAAGAGTTACATAGAAGTGGCTGCAAACCACTGCCCACCTTGCTGCAGTGACAATACCAGAGGTTGCAGTAGTGTTGTCTGCCTTGGGTCACAGAGGTCCAGTTGCAGGGCCTGGACAGCTGAGTCCAGAGCGGCTCAAGCCACTCTCCTGCAGCAAGTATGCTGGGAGGCTGATTTGCAAGTCTTCATGCTGAAACAAACAGCACACAGATGCAGGGATATTTACAGCACAGGCTCAATTTGTTTTACAAATACTGACAAGAAGTGTCTTGTTTGGCAGCAATATTTAGCGGGAAATTTTGGCTTTGCTCTTCACATCCTGCTGTACTGGGCTTCTCTGCCTTCAGATCCAAGCGTTGGCAAGGCTGGCATATATGCAGAGTTGTGGTTTGTGCCTCTGCTTCCCTGTGGCGATGATGGCAGTCCTTTTCTTTTTCTTCACTGGCTTTGCTTTTTTTGTTACTTGTCATTCTCCTTCCCCTCATTTTAAGAGGAAGGCAAGAATATTCTGCTGCACAGACTGAGATCAGTGTGGATTGCTAAGTCTCAGCAGCATGTTCTGGATTTCATGCAGTGGAGGGGAGTGTGCAGCTTTGTGGCTGGAAGTGTGACCTTCAGGAGTTCCTGAATGCTGGTTTGCATGGAAACTGTGCTCCTTGGCCTTGGCGTCTGTTGTATTTGTGGTATAAGACAGAGATTAGCTTTGAGCTTTCAGTTCCAGGTTGTGTGGTCTCAGGGAGAGAGGGAAGTTAATTTTTCAGCATGATGCAGGGAAATACTTGGTTTCTTGCTGAGACAGTGTTGAGTAGAGGAGGTTGCCACTTAGTTTGTCAGTTTGTGCAGGGTAGCAGAGATCCCCAGAGCGCTGGGGCTTGGGAAGTGTAGGGCTGGGAATGCCCTGTGCCTGCCTTTCCTGCACAGTTGTGCTCACTTGTGCCAAGTGCTGTGCTGGAGTGTGACCCCCTGCATGTGGCACTGTAGATAAGGTCCCTGTTCAGGAGGGCTCAGTCAGTTCCTGCAGGCAGATCGACGCCTCCTTCTAGAGATGAAGGGGCAGCTCGGGAATTGCTCACAGCATTGAATGGTCACTGTTTGCTGCTGTGTGCTGAGATAGCACATGTGGCTCTGTACACAGTCAAACATGAAGCTATTTCAGTTGTGAATGGAAGACCCAGCAGTGATGTGACAAAAATATGTTTTATTTTAGCCTTTACGTGTTTTAATTAAGAAGTCCTTGCTGAGGCATTTGGCGTTGAGTGAATGGTGGTGTGACACAAGAGAATACTGAACTAATTATGCCTGGTGGGATGCATGGTATTGGGGATGGAGCACAACATTGCAGGTTGCTAAATCTTCAGTGTTCCAGAGAGGTGGATCAGGCACCTTGGGAACAAGTGTTCTGGGACGTGTGTCTGTGGAGATGCCACATTAATAGGAGCTGGGAGTCACAGCTTCTGTTCCTGACTCTGCTAATGAGTCACTTCTTGTTACTTTGTGCAGTTACAAAAGGTGTATCTGTTTTCCAAGCAACTGGGTAAATATTGCCTGATTCATTAGTCAATGTTTATAAAGAGTGTGGAGAACTTTAAAAGGAAAAACGTTACAGCAGCATGAATGGGTGCTCTTTAGGGCGTTCAGGTGAAATTGGAATGGGCATGTAAGAAAGCAGGAGTTTGGGCTATTTATTGAATTTTTTTTTTAGTTGTAGACTGATAGAAGTTTGGAAAATTGAAGGGCATCATAGGGAGTTAAAAGCTTAGGACATCTGCAAAAAAGCACAAACGAATGTGATATTTTCTGTCAGAGACTGACTGCTGCTGACTCTGACAGCAGGTTGGGATTTGTGCTGCAAAGCCTCTGCATCCCCCCACTCTCCCAAAACCTCCATTTTTTAAGGCCTGGTACAACTGGAGGTAAGCACTGATGTGGTCAAGTAAAAGAGGAGTTTTATTAAAAATAGAAACTCCTGTCAAATCGTTGTGGTGGCAAGTAAAAGGTACAAAGTGATGTCCCTGGGAACACAGTAAGATGGAATTACCTTTTGAGTGAAAGACAAAATTGTTGCTGCTTGTATTTAAAGCTGACAAAGCTCTAGTCTCAGTTTGTGATATTCCGAGGTGTGGCTTTAAAGAACAGTCATTACAAAGTTATTCTCTAGCCTTCTGAAGTGGGTTTTGCAATAGACCACAGTGTGGCCGAGGACAGATGTTACTTCCAATAGTAACTAGTTTGGGTGAAGTGGAAAGAAAGTAAAATGGCTTTGTTGAGGAGAAGAAAATGTGTTTGGCAGGTTATAAAGCACATTGGGGTCAGGTGCAGCTTTGAAGAGGTTGAAAGTAGCTCTCTCCATCATGAATATGATTTAGGGAACACCCTTGGGTTTTCCAGTTACTGAATTGTCTCGAGTTTTTATTGACTATAATTCCTGCCCAATTGTGGATCGGTATTTTTAAAAAAAACACCAATTTCTTTGGCTCTGGTAATTATTCTCTGCTCAAACTTGCATGGTTCCCTTTACTGTAGGTCCCAAACATAAACAAAGCTGTGTGATTTCCATCTGCTGTCATAGCGCGTGTGCGTGGCTTTAGCACATCAGACTGCTAGGAAGAGGAAATGCCATCTGGTTAAAATGTCTGGGTAATTTTTGTTTGGTTTTAGTCCCACTTTATCTGCTTTTGTGTGTCATTCTTTTAGTCCCTTTTGTGTGTCATGTGCATCATTCTTGTAGACCCCATCCCCAATAATTACTTGTTATTGTAGCAGTCCCATGACACTTAGCATAAAGGTGAGACCATAATTTGGCTGGCAAAGCAGTATGTTCAAACCTACACAGCTAAACATGCTGCTTCACAAGAGAGTCAAATCTAGCAAGTATTTGTCTTTTCTGGGGTTTTCCTTAATATCCCTGGTTTTCTGTCTTTTAGATGAGGTCTTCCCAAATTTCTAATTTCTGTATGCTTAGATACAGAAAGGCTTTACCTGTCCACACAGTCTTAAATGAATGTGTTTAAGGCCTTGACATAGCAAGGAGAAATTTCAGAAATCAGGCTGGCAGTACAGATGGTGTTAGAGTAATTTTGCTCTCTAGTTTTTACCTTCATCCAATAAAGCCACTCAGAAGTAGGATTTATTTAAGAGAATAAGTCTACTCATCTTTCTTACTTGTAGCTGAATTTTAAAGCTGATGAAAAGCTTTGAAAATGCAGATAAAGCTGACCAGACCTAACAGAGAGAGAAAAAAGAAAGGAGTGCTGCTCCTGCCCTGGTATGGCCATTTCCATCCAAGCAGATTTGTGGTGTCTAGGATTTCTGCATTTTTCTGCAGTAACCTTGAAGGTGAAAGGCAGCTCAGGAGAGGATGGCTCATGGTGCCAGCCTGGGTGAGGGGCTCTGTTTGCTGCTGGTCCGGGGGAGGTAAGGCAGGTGTCCCTCAGGGAACACCTTGCAAGTGAGTTATACTGCCAGTGAGGTCCTTGTGTGAGTGCCATTTGTAAGGGCAAACTCCATTTACAGCATAGATTTTTGATGCCTTCCTCCTGTCTCTGTCATAACCGGTCTGTGTGGTTAATATTCATTCACATTAAAGGCTTTTTATTGTACTGTAAGAGTGACCATGCAGGAAGTGCTATTCCAGTCTGGAAAAAAAATCCTTTTTTAAGTAAACTCTCAGTTCCTGACTTAAACCCATTCAGTTTGGTGTATTGCATTAATTCAGAAACACAGAGCAATTAACTAAATCCACAGTAATGGTTGGTTGTATGAGCCTGAGCTCATGTCTGTTTCATCCTAAACTTAAGTATTCCATGGGTTTTTTCCTAGAGTTGTTCATTAGCCAAATCTTCAACCTTGCTGGAATTCAGACCAAAATGAGAAGTAAGTGAGTTCAGATTTAATGTAAAGGAAATCACCTCTGTTTTCCTGCACTTGGTAATTCATTTAAAGCATCCTCTAGCATCCATCCTCTCCAGGCCCATGGTGCACCTATAGATCTTAAATGTGTGTACAAAGAGCTGCAGCATCTGTGTGCCCATGGGTGACACGTTCAAAACCTGCATTTTGGGGTTCTTAGATTCCTGTGAACTCAAAGACAGAGTCATCTTGTGTCCCAGGTTAGAACAGTGTTGCCCTGTGCCATGTTGTGGGATGAGAGAAGCTGCTGCTTTGCAAAAAATTGACTGTTCGGTGGTTTTAGAAGTTCCTGCAAAGCTTTTGGTAGGTCTTGTGAATGTGTTTACCCTATTTCTGTGCAGGTATGTGGGCTGCCGAGTGCCTCTTGCTCATTTATATTTCCATGGAAAGTACTGTTCATTATAACTTCTTGACTTTCTGCAGGGGCTGGAGCTTATCATTTTTTCCCTTAATTGTTTTAGCTTGACGATATGATGATACGTGTTACCTCTTTGTCTTGGTTTTCTTTCTGCTTTTTGGCTTGCTCTTGCTTGCAGTAAGAATTAATCTCATGGGGTTTAATTTTCAGAAAATACTTCTTTTTAATTTTATTCCTCTAGATCCTTGGCCTCTCTAATTGACTAATGGGCACAGGGAGTCGTTTGTATTGGGTGACAAGTGGTGCTGGGTCTCCACAGCACATGGATTATTCTGTTTGCATTCCTGGCACGTTCCAGGGGAGCGTTTGGAGCAGAAGGCTGCAATCATCTGCAAGGTGATTGCAATCCCCCCTTGCAGTGGGGATTTTTGCTGCATTCTAGGGGGTAAAATCAGGCCCATAGTTCACATAAGACTCTGTCCTGTTCATCTGCTAATCCTTATCTTTAATTCTTTCCAGCAGTTCATTTTCTGGTTTTGGCTTTCACTCTCTCCCATCCCTTAAAAGGTTCAAGCTTTTCATGTGCTGCACTGTTTGACTGGTTCATTTGTTCTGTGCTGTGGAAACCTGTTGCTGTTGTTACTTGTTCTAGAAGATAATTTCCATCAGGAGCCCAGAATGGGTGCAAAACATTGCTTTGTTTTTCAAGACAAATCTTGTGTTAAAGCTTCCTGTGCTCGTTACTTCTGCATCTGTTTCTCCTGGGTCCTGTTCCTATTTTCGTGCCTGCAGCTCCTTAAGCCCCACTCAGGAGCAGAGTATCTAAGTGCCTTGCTGCACTGATGGCTGAGAATGGGTTTTCTGATCAAGTAGGTGTAAGCCATTACCATCCAGCTCTTTGGAGAAGTGCAAGCCACCCTGATGGTTTGAGAAGTGATTTTTTCCCTAGGAATTTTTTTTTTTTTTCCCTGATTTCAGATTGGTCTCGAGAGAGTGATACAGGAGGATGTGGGATTATTATAGAATATGAGGAGCCTTACAAATGTGACATACTGTTAGCAGCAGCAGTTATGGCAGCTGCTGGCCCGGGATGGGAGGGAGAAGTGAGGATGACGGGGAGGCAGGCAATGCCTGCAGTCTGAGGAGAGTCTGGGTTTTTTTGGTCAGCAAAGTACACAAACTGCTGTATTGTAAATGGATCACACAGTCTTTGTTGGAAGGTGGAATCGATGACTACAAGGAGTGTAAGTCAAAATCCATATTGTCCCCAACAATGGCTAATAAATTCCTTTTTTCTATTTCAAAACCTTGTAGGAACACATCTAATTACAACTGACTGTTAGTGACTTCCACTTGCAGATTGGGTTTGCAAGTGCAAATGTTTCATACTTTTAGGAGGCTTGAGGAAATTTTTGCTGCTAACACTTCTTTTGCTGCTTTTTTGGGGTCACAAGCTCAATTATTTGTTTGGCAGGATCTCAACTCCATGCTTTCCCAGGATGCTCATCAGTCTGTTGTCTGGAGAGCGTATTCTATGGAAGGTAGCCAGAGGGTATTGCAGAGGCTGTGCATTGGGCTGGGAAACCTTGTTTGATAATTCACTTCTGACAGCTGGACTGGAATTGCAGTTGGACTTCCCTGAAGTTGTAACTGGAGTTCTCTGTGATGGTTTTCACTATAGCATAAAAGAATGAAAGCACCTGAACAACAGAGACAAGAATGAGAGAGCATGCTGGTAACAAGATGACAGCTTTTACTGGTACCTTCCAAAGCTTCTCCAATGTTGGGAGGCTTGCTTTACAGTCATTCTTGCTTCTGCTTTGCTGTATTCCCTTGCTCTTGGAGCCTGCTCTTTCTCCTTACCTGCTCAGTTTTGTCTCTTCCAGCTGTTGGGACAGTGACACTGTTTGTACAGTCACTGATACAACAGAGCTTCCATTGCATCAGAGTCTACAGGCACAGCTGTGATTTAAGGGACTGCTGAAGCATAATTTAAGTGGATTGTTGAGCCCTGTTTCAGATGGCAAGATGTACAGATAAAACAGAAAATCTGTTTAGAAATTGTGAGGTCTGTGGTTTGCATGCGGTTACATCATATGCTGATAGAGGAATGAGATAGTTTTTGTGCAGGCACATTTACTGACCTGGTTACTTAAATTGATTCTGTCAGCATTTTTATTAATTACTTTTCTTCTGCCTGAAAACCATGTAGGTGTGGGTGAAAAAGAAAGCTGGGTGCACTCTGCATAGCAAAGTGTTAGGAGATGCCAGGGCAGTGATGTGGCCACACAGCACGTGCACACTCTGCTGTTACATTGGCAACTGGAGACATGAACGTTTTGGGATGGCATTTTTGTCATTGCTGAAGAGAGGATGTGACAGTCATTCCAGATCCTTCCTCCCCAGAGATGTGGTTGTGGGGCTGTTTTCCTGTCTTCATGAGAGGCCAATGGGCAGCATTACATAATAAGGGAAATAATTAGAAAGCTGCAAAAGATGTTATTTGTGCTCATCAAAGAGAATGGTGCTGAGGATGTTTGGTTCCCATGTTCCTTTGGGACCTGACTGGGCAATATTTGAATTTTTTCAAATTCAAATATGTGGGGAGTTTTGCGCTTCCACCTCCATGCACCATTTTTTACTTGGAATCCATCCAGCTTGGACTTGTTTTAGATTTAGAAACTATGTGGCCTTAACTGCAGCAAAACTCCTGAGACTTACTTTCTGTTCCTTCTGTTGAGCTTTATCTTCTGTTCCTTCTCTCTCCAAATTACCTTGACACATTGCTGCAAAAGCCTTTGTATCTCTGATAAAGCCAGCAGTATCTCTGACTGCTTCTCCATCCTTATGATCTCCCATCAACCATGAGTGTCCAGACCTGTGGGCAGTCCTGGACAGGCAGAGCATCTTGTGCCACTCCCAAGGAATGGCTGTGACACGTCCCCTTCAGGAGCTGGCAGCACTGGTGGTGAGCAGCCAAAGGAGGCCAGATCTCCTTCACGAGTCCCCCGCCGCCCTCCTGCCCTGGTAGCAGCTGGCTGCCTGTGCTGAGGGATCATTCATGCATGCTAACACTGACAAGGGACCCCAGAGGTTTACAGGGAGTGCTCCATTTGGACTTCCTGCCAGCTCCACCGTAACCCCCAGTGACAGAAATACATCCCATAGAGGAGATGGGGATGTGAATGGAAAGGGGTGAAGTATGCACATGATCTTTGCAATGCACGCTGCCTTTGTTGTTATTTAGACTTCTTGCTTAGGTCAGCTTGGCTCGTTCATTTCATTCTTCTTTTTACCAAGCTGTCATACGTCTTCACTTCTCCAGCAAAGGCACGTTTTGGAGCCCTGATTTGGTTTTGTGGAAGGGGAAGAGTAGAGAACATGCCTGTGGGAGTGGAGGGAAGCTGTGCCATTGTGCCACTTAAGGTTTGACCTTATTACCACATAGACAGCTGCTGGTTAGGTCCTTGTGGTATTGAAAATAGGTTGATGTTTTGGATGATTTTCCAGGGAGATAATGCTGGATCATTGTAGGACTGCTTGCAAAGGTCCCTTTGGCAGAAGCACAGCAGGGACCTGCCAGGGTTCAAATTGCTCTGGACAGAAATGGCAGGAGGCAGCCAAGGATGGCTGCTGGGGACACATTACTGACCTCATCCTCAAGCCAGTATTTCCCAAGCCTGGAGCCTTGTCTGGAGTGGCTCGGCCTGGGTTGGTAGAGTGCTGATTTAGGGGGTAGTTTTTGGCTTCTTAAGTTGTGGTTTGTTGGTTTGGGTTTTTTTTCCCTTTATTTCCTGTTTGGGGTGTTCTGGTTTGTTTCTTTTTTTTTTTTTTTACTTTTAGTCATTATAACAAACTCTTATACTGCCTCTTCAAGTGATATAATTAAATTGCAAGAACCAGAGTCCTAATTACCCTCTCCCATGTGAGAGTTGAGGAGCTCATCTTCAGAGAGAGGCTGTTGGCTGAGATTCAAAAGAGACAAGTCTCAGAGCAGGCTGCATCTGTGTTGATATTTACTCTTATTAAGAATAATGGTCATTACCAAGTGATATCAGAGCAGGTTGCTCTTTGCAGGTTATTTTTGTCTATCTATAAGTGGAGGCAGAAGGAAAAGCAGACTGGTCCATCTCTGCCATTTCTATGCATCTCCTGCTTTTTCCAAATAATTGTTAGCATAGCATTTGAGCTGGTGGGTCTGGCATGTGCAAAAATCTGCACTGATGCATGAAAAAATTACTGATACATATTTAGACATTTCCTATTCTTGGAATTTGCTCTTCTATCCCGTGCATCAGTGCAGATAGCTTGCATAAACAGGCTTAACTCTCAATGCAGTGGTGCAGAGAATCTGCCCACTAAATGGTAGGAGACACACTGGAGCAAACTGCTGCCTTCTTCCCTGTGATAATGTCTGTGCATTCAGGCAGCTGTGTGAATCTCTGCAAATGGAGAAATCCTGAAAGCAGGGCACACTTAGATCCAGTGAAATAGCTATTCTTATCTTTCTTTTTTTTTTT
>VYXD01000331.1:437731-521912 GCA_013397195.1 Hylia prasina | reverse complement strand
TTTTTTTTTTTTTAATAGAAACTCATGCAAACAGAAAATGAATTGCTAGGAGTTGAAGTGGTAGGAGTTACTAGCTGCTTGCTCACAGGTATAGCTCAGTAATAATGCTTTGTAGCTTTTTTCCCCACTATAAACCTGGCAGAATATTAGCATCCAGTCAAGATCTGTAAATGACACAAGAGGGAAAATTACACTTTCTTCCCCACATGGTGAGAAGTTGCACCAAATAGGTGGTAGAACAGGCACAGGATTCTCTTGATATCCAGTTTAGTTCTCTGCTTATGCCAGAACAATTGTCTGCACATCTTGGGGTTTCACAGA
This sequence comes from Hylia prasina, assembly GCA_013397195.1. Lineage (NCBI taxonomy): Eukaryota > Metazoa > Chordata > Aves > Passeriformes > Sylviidae > Hylia > Hylia prasina. The sequence continues at coordinate 521,591 of VYXD01000331.1, read as the reverse complement.
GCCTGTTGCTGAGGTTTCAGCATTATGCTTGTTCACATCAAGCACCTAACATTTGTCTTGGCAAAGCTGAGATAGCCACAGATACACCTGCACAGCTGGAAACGTTTGGGAGTGTCTAGAAGAGCATTTATGAATGTTGACTGTCATGTGGGCTGACTGTAGGTAACTGCCTGGCACTCAGCTGCAGCAGGGCCACAAGACCTTCTCTGTGCCTCTGAATCTGTCTGGGGTAAGACAGAAGGATGATCTGAAACTGGTGTCTTCTCTGGAGATTCCTTGACCTTTGAGTCATTCAGGTTTGGCCCATGGGACCATTAGAGACCTGCAGGGGAGAGAAGGAGGAGTATTTCTGACCCCAGGTTTGATGTTGCTGCAGGCTTTTTGTATGAACTCCATGTGGCAAACACAGTTTTTTGGCACAACTGCAAATCCAGGGCATTTGTTCCATAGTCTAGTTTTGTTACAAGGAGACGTGTCCACATTACTCAGTTTTCAAGCTCAGATTTCCGGCCTTCCAGAGAAGCAAAGAGAGTGTTTATGGGTTACATAGTGATGTGAAAATGCAAAACTCACATGAATTCAGTAAGACTCTTCAGAAACTTCTGTTCAATTGAGATTACAAGCTCTCCTTCCTGGTGTGGTAGTTGTGTGCTTTGTTAGTTCCTTAAAATGCTCATTTCTATTTTCACTATTGCTATTTTCACCTATTTCTGTAACATTCTGATTTTGCTGCATGTGTCTATGGCACATCCCTCCTTATTTCCATGTACCATAAGCATTTGGGACCACTAAGGTGCATTCTCACTTGCAGCTCGCTGTGAACTTGGTGTTTGCTGTTCTTCACATTTGTAGAAAGGCAGCTGGAGAATGTTGGGAGAATTAACACCAGTGCTGGCAGCAGCACCTAATTTGGTGGGGCTCTTGCAAGTCTTGCATCTTGTTGTCTCTAATCAGTTTAAACTTGATGGGTTTTCAGTGTTTTCATTTTCTGAATTGATTTAGCTGCGTAAAAGGTACAAGTTGTCCTCTGCTGGGAGCAAGTTTCTGAGCTGTTTAATCTTGCTGTTGTCAATGCAGAGAACAGCCTTGTCAATGTGAATCATCTTCTTTTGTGTTTTACTCATCTCCCCAGATCGTTCACCAACTTCTTATTCACTTCAGCTTGAAGTCTCCTCATGGCTTCACTCCTGCACTGTTTTGGAGGGCAGTTAGGCTGTGAAGACCCTTTACCTGCCCACTGAAACAAATGTATTTGCAGTTCTCTCCCATGACCCTTCTCTCTTCTACAAAGTCAGCCTAATCTGGTGCTGGAAGCAGTTCAGTCTCATTCAATTTGAAGACCACCTCCAGCAGGTCTGTCTGCTGATACCTCCCTCCTCCTTTAAGAGCTGGTTTTGCCTCTACTTTGCAGGTGTGGCTCCAGGACATGTCTTTCATACCTAGAATGAATGGGGTTGCTGGGCTTGGGGCTCTAGAATTTCAATTGGTTTTTGTTTTCTGCAGGACTTTTTTAAGGTTAAACACTTGTGATTTGCACTTGGACATACCATGAACATGGGGATTTTTTGCTTTTTACTATCTTCTGCCAAATGTAAAAGCTGACCTGCTCTTTCCTTTTGAGTCTTTTCACAAACAGTGCTCTTTGACCACCGCCCTAACAGCAGCATGGTCTTACTGAAATTTGACTTCCTGAGTTTTATGTTAATCTCATGGACAGAAGATCTGCTGAAGTCCTTGAATATGCTGGAATGAGCTGCTTCTCTACTGGTTAGGGCTTGGCTTTGGAATGTAAATTTAACACAGTTCACTGTGTCCTGACCAAGCAAACAGAGAAATTAAATTGACTAATGGAGCTTTTCATAATGCTTGTCCCACAAACTTAGCTAAACAGCTTCCAAATTACTGTTAGTTTGAATTAATTGCTGATGAGGAAGCACAGCAGTGAGTTCTCAGAACTGAATGCATTTGACTTTCTTTTTTGGTAACCTTTCTTCCAATGTGTGTTTTTTGCAGTGATACTGAAAGCCGAAAATTATGCAAGAAGATGAAGGTAGATCCTAATTCAAAGGAGAAGGGAGTGGATTTACTCCATTATAAGTGAGTGCTGGGCTGGGATTTGTAGTTCATAATTGTGGGTGCCCCCATTAAGAGTGCTCTTCTTTCAGCCCTATGCTCCTGCAGCAGTAAGATGACTTATTTTTTATCCTATCAAATTAATTACTGTTTCTTCAGTGTGCAAGCATGTGTTATGACAGAAGTTGAGTTAAATTTATTCTGCTGTTGAACAGAGAACACTAAAAGCATGAGCAGGGCCAGGGAGTGATGTCCAGTGGACTAAAACTGCCCAGTGCATGGGGCTGGTGCCTGAGATTTGAGTTCTCTTGCTTTCTGTCACTTGCCTGCTGGCATGTGCCTTGGACAAGTTGCTTCACCTCTCTCACCTTTCTGACTTGAGATAGTCCTTCATAATGTGAGTGGAGAAAGGCAAGTGTCGTGAGACTGCAAGAGATTTTTCTTCCTGAAAATAATAGGAGTGGGAGTACTGTTAAGTACACCAAGCAGCTGCACCTCCATCTCCAAAGATCATGTAATAGTAAATAATCTTGTTGAAGTGTCAGGGAGGAAATTGTTTACTGGGAAACTGTTTTCTTTACACTGGTTTGCATCCTCCCTTTTTCCTTCCTCTTGTTCCTCCCCACCCCACCCTCCCTTAAATTACTGTACTGTAAATTCTACTTAGTTCAGTGGCTTCAGCAGGATAGTGTTATTCTGGTTAGTGAGAAGTCAGGAAGAGCAGCTGTATGAATTCCAGTAATGCTACTGTAAGTTAACTCTATTCCCCACTCCTCATTTAACAGGGACGGTGCATTTCATACTGCATATAACAGAGCGGTCACATTGAAGGTAAATTCAAATATTCCATTATTATTCTTTTGGTTTTGCTAGATGTGGGTGAGACATTTGTGGATTAAAAACTGGTTTTGATATTTTTTTCATGCTGAAGGCATGAAAGAAAGGGGATTAATCTTCATAAATAGCTGTCAGAATGGCCTAAAGGTTTTTGTGTACATATATGTCTGTCAACCGCAGATCCCGGAAATTGTTTATTATTTAAAAGATTGACCCCATGTTAAACTGGAAGGTAATTATAAGTTAACTTACACACTGGTAACAAGGATTTTCTTATTTTCATTACAAGGTGCTCTTTGTGGTAGTGTAACTAAAAGTATTAAGTGATACTGCATTTTGATAAGGAGTTCTCTGAGGTTCTTAGATTGTGTGTTTATAAACTTTAAAGAGAGCTGAGTGGCCTTATCTTTTATCAGATTGTGGAACCACAGCTCCTATGAAAGTGCTTTGAGTGCATCAGGTATAAAATGACCTTTCTTTTTTCCTGGCAAATCTTGATATAAAGCAACAGAAGGCAACGTTCTGTGAGCAAGGGAAGTGAAGGCATGAGGCGTGAGTGATACAAATGTGTAGATCCAGGTGATTGTGGAAATGGTGGACTAAAAGTACAGTGAGCAGGCCAGAAGTGTGCAGCTTTCCTTTGCAAAGCCCTGGTGAAGCACTGGGAGTATCCTGATCTCAGGAGCCCTGCAATGACTTGGCTTCCAGAAAGCACTTCTGTCCAGCTCTGATGCCCAGTTCCTGTTTCTCTTCCTCCTCCAGCAAACCCAAGCTCTGCACAGTCATTGGTCTTCTGAAGGTTTGATGGCATCACCCCAGGTTGACATAATTCCATCTACTTTCTGGGTTGTTCAGGGCATTTCCCTGGGATGAAGGAAAGCCTTTGTGAGATGCTGTGTGAACCTGAGTCTGTCAGAGTGGCTGTTCCTAAGTGCACTTGCTCTGGACCTTGCTTTTATGGCCAGAGTTGGAGAGTATCTGATGGAGAATTGTCCTGGAAGTGTGCGCTGACTTGAATTCATTCAGTCTTCACTTGGGGCAGTGATGCAGATTTGTCTGAGCTGGGGAGGGTAGGGCCGTGTATTTTCCCATCTCCTGCAGCAGAAATCTTGCCTGGCATTAGGAAGGGCAATGTTAAATACCCAGCCCAGTCAGCAGCTGCCTAAACCAGCTTCTGTACTTAGTGAGGAATTGCAGCTGGTGATTGTTGTTTTCCTTCATGCTGGGTTAAGGGAGACTTGCTAGTTGCCCAAATTTGGGTGATTGGACCAAGACATGATGCATCTCTCCTGGCCTCCATAGAGTGCTGCAACCAGGAATTAGTGCTGTGACTCTTCCTTACAGATCAGATCAAGTGGAAAGCACCTGCAGTGCTCCAGGGAGCACTGGGCTGAGAGGCAATCATAGCACAACAGGAACCAGATCGTTTATTCCTTCAGCTGTTTTGTGATGAGCATTTCACCCTGACCTTTTGCCCTGCCTGCTGGGGAGAAGAAAGCAGCATCCCATGGACAGGGATGTGGGATTCTGTTGGGGGTGGAAGAGGAATTTTGAAGCTCCCTTGCTCTAGTGGCTGGAGTCTTTCTCAATTAAACTGCCCCTGTGAAACCAGCCACTAGTGATTTACAGGTTGGGCAGTGGATCAGATCTGGGCAGCGATCAAATAATTCAGCTGTTTGCTTGTTCTGTTGCTCACAGCTGCCTGGATATTTTCTGTATCTCTCCCTCTGTTTCACTTCTCTCTGTTTTCTTCTGTTGAGCCAGTGACCTTTGTTTTTCTCTCTCAGCTGTGTTTGTACTGGGAGTCTCCCAGTACCTACAAACAGAGAGCAGCACAGCAACACAATTACATAGGGTATCATACTCATTTTATGGACAGGTGGACACACTGAAGAACAGGAAGATTAAAGGATTTGTTTCACATCATTCAGCAAACTTGTGGTAATAAAACTTGGATCTTCTTTCCAGACTTCCAGTAGACATATTAATATATGTATGACATTTTGGAGAATGATGGACACAGCTCTGAAGAACTGTAAAAGGATTCTTCTGGAGTAATCAGTAATTTCATAGATGTGGCTGATGGAGCTGATAGTGTACTCAGGTTTTTAGAAAAGCTTTTCATTTCTCCAAGTAACTAAATCCTTATGTAATTAGCAGAGATGCCCTTGTGGTTTAACTGTTAGAAAAATGAGGAATAAAGGATGGCTCAGTGTTCACAGTAGGGGGAAGTTACTTGGCAGTCAGAACCTCCTGCTGCTGAGACCTGTGTTAAGATCTGAGCCATTTGGGGTATCTAGGAAAGGGAGATGGAAGGCAAGAGAACAAAATTCAGTGATGCAAAAAAATTATTAGGAATAGTTTAAAAATATATATTTCTAATTCTTTGCAGAAGGGCTTAAGTTCTCACTAAAAGGGACAGCTGGAGGAAGTTCCAATAAATATTTCTGTCAGTAGCTTAAAAAAGGGAGTGATTACTTCTTTTTTCTCCAAATTTGAGGGCAAACAGTGGCATTTTGGGATGGCTGATTTGAAACAACTGCAATGTTAAAAAAATTTGGAACTAGTAGCTTCATGTTGTGCAAGCCAAAAATTTAGGAGTCTGAAAACTAGTTTTGGATAGCCATAAGAGATAGATCCATTGATGGTTAGAAACCACAGAGGTCCATATGCAACAGCTGGTGCAGAGTCTGTAAACTTAATTTCTTTTTGCCAGAAATTGGGAGCATGTGCCAGTGTAAGCTATCTAAGAGCTATTAGTACTGGTCTGTCTTCTCCTGAAGTAGCTGTAGTCATCTGCTGTTCAAGGCCTAATATTAGATCAGTCTTTGATCTTACCTGGAATGTCTGTTCACATGTTGCTTTAGCCACATGATTCTCAAGAGAGCCACAATGGCAGTATCCAGGCTGTGTTTATTACATGATGAAGCTTTTTCTGGAGTATAAAGTACAGAGAGAGTCTTACCCTTTTTCTAAAATGGAGAAAACTCACTTAAATACAAATCTGCTTAGTATTAGCAAAGGGAATAGGCTAACTCAATAAATTGGTCCTGCTCTAAACCCTGAATCCTTTTCAAGTTGGCTGTTGTAAGGCGTGAATGTGTGAAATTGAGGCAGGTCTTGTTATTAGCATCCTTACTGCATGATACTTCAAAGGAGCGAAAAGCACAAGGATGTGTTTGTTTATATTTTCTTTCAGGTTAAAACCTAGGTCCATGTATATGATTATGGATCAGCTCTTCTGTTAAAACTTGCTTGTTTTTAGCAGCATGTGCTGGATAAAGCATGTCATGTACTCTGCTGAATTGAGGTTTAAGGTTCAAAGCTGGCACAGCTGGTTACAGCCCATGGTGCTTCTGCCCATGCTGAGGGGTCAAAACAGGTCCTGACTGTACCACGGCAGGACTGGAGTGGAGCTGGTTCTACAACACCAGGGTGGCTGTGCCCTGGACCTTGCTGTGGCCTCTAACACAGCCACTGTTTTTCTGTGATAACACAATGCTGTGGTTTGTTTGGGTGTTGTTCTTCCCCATTTAAATTAAGAGAGGAAGTTCTCGTCGCTGCATGAAGAATTGAGGTTAAGGGAACGTACTGCCTGCTCCTGCCAGAAGGCATTACACATCTAATTTTTTTCTGTCTTGGCTGAGAGGGAGAGGCTGGATGAATTAAATCTCTTTAATCCCCCATCCTCTAACCACATCTTGTTTCTACATGGCTGAATTTGGCATGCAGGAATTCTCAAAACCAGCAGAGTCAATTACACTCATTAGGCATTTAAAATGCTGACCCCTCTCTCCTCCTCTCCAGTGTATAGTTGAGGTCTGTGCATGCTGAGGGTGAGCAAAACTTGATGCAGCTGTCCTAAAGTTAGAATATCTCTGCTGTTTTGTTGTCATCTTTCCTTTCCCCATGTATTATTAGACTTCTTAGGATGTCGTTTGGGATGTTAATGCCTCTAAGTCTACAGCTTTTTACATTGTAACTCCATCGTAAATTACTTGGTTTTATATATTTTTTTTCCTAACTAGCTCCTTTCTCTGATAATGCCACTGTAAAACAAATTTCTTCTGGAAGTGTTTGTCATCTTCACCCATTAGATCCTTTTTACTGTGTACATTAAGTGTTCTGCTTGCTGTCTGGTGACTGATACATGCTGCTTCTCGTGATAAGACAAATCTTTTCAATATTAGCTGTGCAAGCAGACAGAAACATAAATGCAATAAATGGATCCTGCTGTAAGCTCGGAATCCTCCCAATCCTTGCGGTGCCAACTGAGAGGCAGGAAAATGAGCTGAACTCCCCTTTCTGTTGATAAGCTGTTGGGATGTTGTACCACAGCAGCCCCTCCAAAGGCAGACAGGCAGCAAAAATGTCTCTGAGACTGTTCCAGTGATGGGACGTGTCACCAGGTGTGCTGCCAGCCCGCTCCTGAGAAAGTGCAGTACACACCCAGGCTTTTGGATAAGTAGTTTTGGTGTGTGTTAGTACAACTCAGTGCTGTGGCAGCTTCATCCACTCACACTCACACTGAAGGAAGGTCCTCAGGGACCTCACTATGTTGCTGGTGTGGCAGAGATCCTGCATGGGAATGGACACAAACCTATAAGCAATACCATAGAGAAAGCAGTGGGGGTCATTCTGAGTGGTGAATGAGCATGGAATGCCAGGCATCATGTTTCCTAGAGCACAGACATGTGAGGATAAAAGTGATCAAGCCTGTGTTTGCAAGTCCAGCTGGAAACAGGGAGTAGTATGGCTCCAGAATCCATGGAAAATATCTCATTGATTTAGGGGGCTGGACTTTCCTTCAAGCTCAGGTTGAAATCAGAGCTATCAGAGTGTATTTCCTTATGGTAAAGAGAGTATATCTGTGGTCTGCTGAAAGGGATTTTTGGTTCCATGTCAGTCAGGTAAAGCGGTTACAAAGTGTGTGTGCAGGTATTCAGGCTTGTTGAATGTGGGAGCTACAGAATCCTAGGGGTTTGTATTTCCCACTTCTCCTGTCACATTTCCTACTTATTCTCACACTTAAAATTGCACTCAATGGATTTTTTAGCTAGGTAGGTCACAAAGGGAATTGTTGGATTATTCTTCCTTTGACCAAATGAGCAGTTTGATCTGTAAGTGTGTTCATTTGCTTTTGCTCACAGCAAGTATCAGTGTGCCCTCCAGCTAGTCCTGTTACTCAGATACAGTGAAGGGCATGGGAGCCTGACCTCTACATAAAGAGAAATCTTTTCTGCTAACCCAGGGACTCACTGGGGAAGGTCTAGTACCATTGAAAGAGCTCTCTGAAGGATCCTTGAAGCTATTCTCTGTGTGCTGATCCACTTCCACTCTGTTTTCCCCAGTCTTATAGTGAGAGTGGGAACTGATAAGTTGGAATACCAGTTATGATAATACACACCCACATATTACTTGGTTCTGCAACAGGAGATTTGTGCTAATCTGCATTAGAGCAGATGAATATATGAGCAGAAAAGCAAAGGCACTAATTGGATGGGGTTTACGTCACAGCATGGATCTGAGATTGGATGTCTCATGATTTCCATTTGTTTCTTTAAAAGCTTTTTCCCCCTGTTTATTGCAGTCTATGGTGGCCTTTCTCAAGGATCCAGAAGGTGCACCACTGTGGGAGGAAGATCCTGAAGCCAAAGATATTGTGCATATCGACAGTGAAAAGGTACATTACCTGGATAGATGTTCTGTTGTATTATAAATAAATGGGATGAAGGGAGTGTGTGTGTTTGTATTAACTCTTAGTGAAACACCATTATTTTGTTTTTTTTGGAAGGGAAATTTAAAACACCCAGCCTGTTTGAAGTGATTTGATAAATTCTGTGGGTTGTGATAACTGTAAAGTCCTGTGCTTCCTGCCCTGCTCTGCCCTGCATGTGGTCATGACCTCAGTCTGCCAGCTACACAGCAAGTGTCAGAGCTTGTGGATGGTGTGGGGGCACAGCCCTCTTTGTCTCAGGGAAGTGGAGCAGCTTGGGAGGTGCAGTCACTGCAGAGTGCCAGTAGCAGGTAAAATGCTGCTCTTCAAACTGCAGGTTGTCATTAAACCTTGGGTTCCCTCATGTGCCTGAGGTTAGGAAGTGAGAAGCGGGAAGAAACAGGATCCAGATCTTGAGGGATCTGACTTGGTACAGAAACTGTCCTCTTGGTGTTAAGTGGGAAAGCAGCCAATGTGATGAAACTACCTTAAAAAGCCAGTGCCACCAGTTACTCATTATGTTCTTTCTAATATAATCAGCTTGGTCTTTTATATTAGTTTTCCAGTCTATAGATTTTTTAAACTTTAATTGATTGGACTCTAGCTGGTATTTTGTAAAGGGCTTTTTCAATTTTCTGGCTTTCATTTTTAATATTAGAAATGGTTATTCTGACATTCAGTTTTTGTAGGAAGATTAATTTTTAATGTTCACCCTCTGTACTCTATTACAAGGCTTCCAAGGGTTGCATTCAATTTGAAAACTTCATCTACTTTTTCTATCATGCTGGTGCTGAAAAATCCTTTTTGCATGGCATCTCATAGGTTTGGCAAGGTTTCATAGTGTGAACACCGAACTTGTTTTGTTATTATTGAGTTGGACTTTTTGAATTGCAATATGGATTTTGGATGTGTCAGCGAAGAAAGAGTTTCCAGGTAGAGACTCTGCAGTGAAAATTAACTAAACCATGGAATTTCCACATATTAACAGTGAAGATACTGGTCTAGAATATTCAGCAGATAGCTGAATGTATAATACATTTTGTCATCTTCTTTCAAGTTAAAATTGAGCAAGGAAAAAAGAAAATTAGTCCTGTCTGTTAGGAATGATGAACCCTTTTCCCTCAGATCAATGAGCCTGTGTTCTATGAATACATATATTTTTATGAATTACATATATCTTACGTATATATACTTATATATGTGTAAAATATATGTAAAATAAATGTATTTTACATATATGTAATCTCATATATTTTATGAATACATACATTTTTTAAAGTTGTAGTACAAATAATAAGAGGTGTCATTGAGTGTAAATGTGGTTTTTATTTTCCCTGGTTCATTCACTAGGAATTGAGAAGGCTTCTGAAGAAGGAAGACAAGCCCTTACTGATGATGTTCTATGCCCCATGTAAGTAGCCCAACATGTCCTGTCACCTCTTTCCCCCTTCTCCACTGAGAGATGTCCAGGTCTGACTAGGAGCTTCACCTGTGCTTCACTAATAATACCATCTTGTGCCACCTTTATCATTCAGCCCCTTGTGTTGTTCTGCCTGTTTGTCCTCAGTTTTTCCCTGGTTGTCCATCACTTTTATCCCAGCCTTGTCTCTTTCTCTTGTGATGATGACTCTTGCTCAATGTTATTTTAAGCAGCTGCTTTTTATAATTTTGTTACCTGTTGTCCTTTCTAGATTTGTGCTGCACAGAACAGAAACACTGTGTGCTGCAGGCAGAGGGAACAGTGCAGTTGTCAGGAGCAGGACTGTTGTTCCTGCTCCATCCCAGAGGCACCCTGCATGTCCCTGCCTACATTGGCAGGGGTAACTCAAATCTGAGTGGGGTTTCAGGAAGAGGAGAGCACACTGGAGGTCATTTCTTTTGTGACCCTGAGCTTGTATTGCTGCTGCCTTGTCATTGCATTGGCTACTTGTTCCTTAATGTTGCAGATTTACAGCTGCCTTTTTGTGTTTCCTGGTGACTGCTGTGTGAGAGGCTTTCCAGCTCTTCTAAGCAACATGGTGTTGCACTTGAGTTGCTGCTCAGTTCAGGAAGCAGGGAAGCCATGAGAAGGGAATAAATGTGTGACCTAAACTAGGAAAGCCTCCCAGCAGTGCCCTGGGGAGATAGGGAAGTTGATGTTAGGTACCACAAGCAATTTGCTGGCTGATTCTCTTTGAAATTGTATCCCATGGCAGCATTGTCTGGTGTTCCTCAGTGTATTTTCTCTGGTAATTACTGCCGGAAACACCAGTATACCTTTTTATTCTCATCTGAGCACTGCCAAGATGGCCAAAATTGCCCAAGACTTAGTTTGATGCATCACAAAGAGAATGATTTTTCTTCTAATTAAATCACTTGTGGCTCTGTGCCTTCAGACTGCAGTGGCATGGTCCTGTGTGGCCTGGTGGTGTGTGGCTGTTCCCAGCAGCTGCAGCCTTGGATCAGCGGGGGACGATGCGGCTGCTCTGCTGTAAATCGTCCCTTCGGGGAGAGTTGGCCTGCACAGTGCTTTCACAGTTTACCTGTATCAGGAATAATTGTTTTCCACAACTGAGTCTCTTTCTGAAACGTGCCTTAGCTAACCCTTCGTTCTCTTTGAACCATTCCCCCAGAAACCCTCCTCCCTCCAGTTTCTCTTCTTTGAAGTGGCAAAACACCTGCTAGTTTTCGGTGCTGTAATACTTGTGCGGCTTTCCAGACTGCTGTGAAGGAAGTCTACTTGTGAGGTTTTTTCCTTCCTCTGATTTCTCAGTTTGTAACTCTCTCATCTTTTATTTAACACACAAGACCTTCTGAATTGGTTGTTGTCCGGATTTTCTTTTCTTGCCCCTTTTACTGGAGACAGAATACATGCAGCAGTTGCAATAAAATATGGTCTTTGAGCAGCTGAAATTATTGGTTACATACAGGTGTTACCTTTCATAACTGGGGGCAGCAAATCAAGACTGGTCACTAAAAGGAATTCTGCTTTTCGTTACTTGTAAGGGAGGTCTTTGGCACAAGAGGACATCAGAGGCTTTGTCTGGGAGGCTGTGGGGACGACAGCTGCCTTATTTCTCTGCTTTGTTGGAAGCAGGGGCTTTAGATTCATTGTGGCAGATTGATAGGAAATGGGCTCTTTCATTACATACCAATGCAGAGGGAGATGAAAGCAACCACAGACTTAGATGTAGTTACTTTAATATTTCAGGAATGCTTGGTCTGGGTAAAACAACTCAAAGCAAAGGCTTGCTTTCCTCAGAAGATATTACCTGCCATTTGCAGACCTTTCACTGTACTTTCAGGCCTATATTAGGAAGTCAGACAGCACTAAAGATGAAATACTAGGTATACTTGAAGGCATTCAGATTTATTTGTAGTTAACTCTGTCAAAGAAGACTCCTGCAGGGGACTCTGGATTTGGCAACAAGAAAGAGCTGTTAATAAACATGATTGAAAACAAGGCTTTAAAAATGAAGGTGTTAACTAGTGGAAAGGCTCATCTGTATTTAAATAAGCTCCCCCTTTTGGGGCAAAATACAAGAAGAAAGAACAGAAGAAAATGAGTTTTTTGAGGTTCCCCTTTTTGTGCCTGTTGAGGGGTATGTGTGGCTTGGCAGCATCCTGAACAATATAACCCAGAAATATGAGAACAGGAGAAGGTGTACTGAAGTGGGTTTGGGAGCAGCAAGTTTGAGGCAGCAGCAGAGCTGGGAAGAGGATGATGGGGGTGATGGCTGGGTGGAGGAGCCTGGTGTGTGCCTGTGCTCCAGAAGGTTCTCCAGGGAACAGTAAGAGAGTGAAGAGGGGAAGATAGGGAAATCTGCTTCAGGACTTAAGGGCCTGAGGCTCCTGAGGAGAGAAGAAATAGAGGATTCAGAAGATATGTGTGTCAACTCACATCTTTTGACGCCTGTCCAGTGGTTTGTATGAAGCTCCAAGACCTCGAAGGTCTGTGCCCACCAAGAAATTGTCATTTTGACCAGCACTAATTTAACAACCTTATTGTCAATTTGAGCAGGGAGATCAAAGATGGAAAGACCACAGAAACAAGAACTCTAATTCTTAAAGGATGTTCTTTTCCAGGCATGCTGATATGATCCTAAATGAGTGGCAAAATCTGTTCCTCCTTTCTGGAAGATACTTTGAACTCTCTCTCCGTTAGCCAGAACAGAAGTGTTGACTTCTGTCCCGTGGTGGACTGAGGGTTTCCACAATAAGTGTCTGGAGTGCTTGGCTCCAGTTACCTTTCCTCTGTGCTGTCTGCACTCCTGCCCCTTCCCATCTGCATGCACAGATTTTACTTGGCAGGGATGAAAACTGCTGTTTACAAGGTGATTAACTGCTAATCTGCTTAGCACTGCAGAGCATCATCAAACAACTCTCACTCAGCACAGTCCAACTACACATTGGTGGTCTTCCTCACTCACCCTTTGTCTTTCCCACAGCACATTATTGTATCTTACAAGGGCTGTTGCTTCTGAGCTATGTCTGCTCAATTAACAGAGCACGGTTTAACACTTGATGTCTGTGTAATGTGTTTAGGAAATGTGTCTCAAATTAATTTCAAAGCCTTGTTAAGCTGGGATGACTCTGAAGCACCTCCTCCTGTCCCTTCAAAGACCAGAAATGCACAAAGCTTTTTGTTTTGAGTTCACAATTATGACAACTTCTGTTGACTTTTGATATGTGTGTTTCATCTTGTATTCTCCTCTGGGCTCAGCTCAGAGCCTGAGGAATATAAGATGGTTTCACTCTCTTCATACTAGGATGAGAAATTACTAAGAAAATGAAAAGCATGAAAAATGTGCAAAAATAGGGGCTTGTAACAAGTATTATCCTTGGAAACTAATAATCTAATAATGATTTAGATAAAGAATTTTTGTTTAAATTTTTTTAATATAAAATATTACTTCATATGCTTTGGAACATAGATACTGTAGAAGAGGCTGAATAGAGTTGTTGGCATATTACTTACACAATTTATTTTTTATCAGGGTGTGGTGTTTGTAAGAGAATGATGCCATCTTATCAGCAGGCAGCCACAGAACTCAAGGGTAAATATGTAAGTGAGACAATGAGATTTATATGACATTTTAAAAATCATTTTTACGCTTCTTTTTGTAGTATATAAACTGACAACTATTTATCAAAATCAAGATTATCAATTTTTAAGCAAGCTGAAACAGAACAGAAATAAATGAGTCTGTCCCAGATCTCTTCAGGATTCTCTCTTGGTTTTTATTCTTCTAAAACTTCCGAGAATGAGATGTGAACTCCCTTGCCCTTTAGAGCCACTGCAGCTTTTTCCATGGAGATGCAGGCTCTGACACGATGTAGATTTATGTTTAGCCTCTAATTTGTGAGTTTGTAGGCCTTTTGAGCTCATTTCAGTAAAGAGAGAAATGTTTGCCCTAATGGGTTTGATCAGCTTTTTGGCCTGGTGTTTCATAGCAAGGTCAGGGATGGGTGCCTTTATTGCAGTTATTAATACACTTTTTTAGTGGAGAATCACATTGTTATGGGGGGGGAAATCCCCCTCCCATCAGCTACTGGTCACCCTCCAGCCACTCAGCATTAGTAGAATCTTACTGTTGAACTGTAGCTCTGTCAAAGTTAGCATTGATGTCACACTGAAATGAAAGTAAGCTTTGATTCTAATAAAGTGCAGCATTCACAATAATTTAGTTACCCCCTTGTACCTATAAGGTGTATTGATCTCTGTAAGCAAGTCAAAGGCACTTGTCTAGTTGAGGTTTTATAATGTGCTTAACGTATGATTTATATGATGCCAGTAGTACATAAAGGATGAAGAAATAGGATTGTTGTTTCATGGCTGTAGCAGGATTTGGTCTGATCCTACCTCTTGGATCATTCCCTGCTGTGTTTACAGGTTTCCTTGTGAGGAAAAGATGGAGCACTGCAGTTCATTGCCAGGGCAGCTCTGGCCATTCCTTCTCATGACCACCTGGTGCTGTCAGGCTGCCCAACATTCTCCAAACTTGTTTTCAGAAGTGTTTTCTCTAAATCCTTGTTTGCTTAGGGCTGAAATGAGCGGGAGTTATTCACATTTATTTAGGACAAGGTGCAAGCCTTAGAAGATATTTTCAAGAGTGTTTTTGTCCAGCCAGGCAGCACTCTAAGGCCATTTCCCCTCAGAGGAGCATGTGCTGCAGCCTTTGGGAGGGCACTCCTGCCCTGCATGGCAGTACATTGTGGGGTGAGAGGGATTAGGAAAGTAAAGCATCACCTATGGAGAGAGTGCCAGAGAGAAGGCATGCTGCAGAGCACTCTGTCCTGCAGTTATCCCTTCCCTGTCCATGTGCAGCTCATTTATTAAATTCAGGCCAGAGAATTTAAACTCTAGATCTATTCTGGTTTGATTATTTCCTTCCTCACTTGGAAATCGTTTGTATAGATCCGGGCTAATCCTGCACAGCTGACTGACAGGCCTGGGACAGTTTTTTTGCAGTGGAGTGTTGTAATTGCAGGATCAGTTCAGAGGAAAGTCTGGTTATGCCACTGCCACCCATGTTTTTCACAAAAATTGATCTGTTTGTCAAAATCTGACCCAATTAGCTTCTTGAGTGGGATGTATACACTGCTTGCCATTTCTAAAGTTAACTGTGCTGTACCCATCATAGATTATTCATGGAGTGCCTTAGAGTGATGTTGACCTCCAGATCAGACTTTGCTGCAAAGTTTATGAGTGGTTTGGATGATTTGAAGGTTTGGCCTTTTAATCTGACCTGTCATTAGCTGTCAGGATATGCCAGGCTCAAAAGTGAATATTGCTGTTATACAGCAGGAAAATTAAATGCAGTATCACCTACTGAAGAGGTCATAAAAGTGAAAGGGTGAACTGTACCTGTCACTGGTCACTGTGTTCCCTTGGGACTGGTTGTTTCTTGTCCCAGGTCTGTTACTAGAGGAAGGCAGGGTGGCATTTTTAGTCTATATTATGGTTATATCTTACAATTCCATTGCACCCAGTGCAGAAGGAAAAAGCTCTCCAAATCAGAAGTGGACTTATTTTATCCTTGGCAGGAAAGATTCCTATGGTTAGAGGGCTGGCTGGACTCTGGTGAGTGAGTGTCACTGTGGCCCCAGTGCAGGGGAGAACTGGGTATTAACATCATCTCCCTAGTGCCCATGAACTTTGTAGTGTGCCAGAATGTTCTGCCCAGTAAAGACCAACTTGAGAATATGCTTAAGTACTTTTCCTCCTTTGGTGCTTGTCTTTTTCCCTTTTTTTGGTGCTGTAAGATACCAGTTTTGGAGCAGTCCTGTCAAGAAAACTGAGAATCAAGGTAGGGGGTCACAATTAAACAGGAATGGTCAGAAGCTCCAAATTCTTGGTCAGCTAGGAAAGGTTCAGAGTTGGTTTATGCTACAGGTAGCTTGTTGGAGAGCAGATAAGTGTTGAAATATGTCAAGTGTCACTGCAGAGGTGAAAGGAATAAACTGATCTTCATTTCTGCAATGGCTATTACAAGAGGTAATGGACCTAAATTGAAATTGGGGTCATTCAGTTATTTGCTAAAAGCAAATTTGCCAAATGTCTGGCAGGAGGATCCTGGCTTTGGGCAGTAGGTGTATTTTGATGGTCTCTGGCAGCCTGATATTTCATAATTCTGTGATTATTGGCCAGCTAAAGCTGTTACTCTTGTCATTAAAACAAATCCCGTTGTAATAAGCTTTTTTTGCTAAATACACTTCATATAATGTAAT
The DNA here is from genome assembly GCA_013397195.1 of Hylia prasina. Lineage (NCBI taxonomy): Eukaryota > Metazoa > Chordata > Aves > Passeriformes > Sylviidae > Hylia > Hylia prasina. Next base: position 505,255 of record VYXD01000331.1, on the reverse strand, counting down.
GAACACCAGAATGAATCCAAGTTATTGACTTTTATCAATCACCATTAGATGGACAGAGTGAATTGCCTGCCATGGCCAGGAATGCCCATTTAAATCATAGCAAATCCTCTGAAAGTTCACAGCAAATGTGGAATCTGGTAGGCTGGTCTTAATTAGGGAATTAGTTAACAAAACTGGTTCTTGCTTTATAAAGCAACCATTGTATCTTGATCCTACTGCATTTGCCTGCCTTTAGGTGATGACATGGAGGATGAGGAAAGGGGAGAATTGAGTCTAGATAATTTTATATGAATTAAGTCAATCTGATTGTTTGAACTACAAGAAAAATTCAAAGTGGAAGACTAGGCCAGCAAGTATAAACCTTACTTCTGTAGTCTTCTCTGTTCAATTTAGCCTTTCTTAGGGTAGGGAAGAGAAAACAAAGTATCTTCTTGTGACTTTCCAGCACATTCTTAGGAAGGGTTGACCTTCAAATGAGGATTTTCTGCTTTAAGATTTATTTCATGCTGGCTCTGAGCACATTTGGTTGGTCTGTGCATTTGCTGCAGTCAGGAACATGGTATTAAATTCTGATGTGGTATTTCAGCTGGAAGGAGAAAGTCCTGGTTTTGGAGAGGGAAGGAGGAGGGGGTCGGATCAAGACCCTGCTGCTAAAATGATTTAAGCTGTCAATGCCATTAACCTAAGTTAATCAGGGAGTGGTATCTCAGCAACTTGCTGGGTCCAGGCTTGACAGCAGAATAACCTCTGTGTGAATTGCACACCCACAAAAACTTGGAATCAATCCCATCTTCCAATTCTTGTGTCAGAAATATTTGGAAGACATTTGGACAGGGCACAGAATAAGTCACAGGGCACAGTGTAAGTCACAGGAACCCTGAACCTGAAGCTCAAGGACTGTTGAGATGAAGGATGGGTTGGGATGGAGGAGAGAGGTTTTCTTTTTCATGCTAGTCTGAAAAGCTACTGTGCTTCTGTGCCTCTCTGTTGAAGACTGTAGGACAAGGTTAATTCTTAACTCTCATTATACCCTGCCCTACCTAAGTTAACTTATTTAAAGCATATAAATGCCGTGTGCTATTTCCTGAGCTCATGGAAACAGGGCACATTTTATTTTCACATCAAAGTCATGCTGATTTCCCCTTGCCATTCAGTAAGTGCATTTTTGAACTGGGATAATGCCAGTGCTTGTGGTTGATTAGATACTGACAAGATGGTTAGACATAGACAAGTTCATTGCTGGAGTGCAAACTACAGAGCTGAGGGTAGAATTTCTGATGTTCTGTTTAATGTCTGGATATGAGCTAAGAATCCTTTTTTTTCTACTTGCAGAGGAAGAAAAAATCTAGTTGTAGCATAAAATCCAAATGTGCAAAGAGCAGCACAAGTGCTGCAATTGAGAGGATTCCCTTTAGGTATTTCTGTTATTGGGTGAATAAAAAGAAACAGAGATGCTTCCAGAGCAATGAGGAGATGACACGCTGACTGGTATGTGTTTTCTCTGGATTAGACTCAAGTATTGTTCTGTTTCCCCTTGCACAAAATGAGAAAAACTTCAGTGCCTTTCACAGATAGCCTCTTGCTTGACAGCTATATGAATGAAATCAGAATCTGCCCAGATTGAAGTGGGTTTTACTTAAATCTTCAAACAACTAGTGTGATGTTCCTGCTGTATTGTAAGAATCAGTAAGATTATGCTCTGTTTTTCCAGGTTCTTGCGGGGATGAATGTTTACTCTGCTGAATTTGAAAGGATAAAGGAAGAATTCAATGTCCGGGGATATCCTACAATCTGCTATTTTGAGTCGGTTATGTTTTGCTACTATTTTAGAAATCATGCACTCTTACATAATTGTGTGTGTCTATCTTTTAGGGCAAGGACTGAACCTTGTTTTGTTGCTTTAACAGGAAAGGAAAGTTCCTGTTCAACTTTGAGAACTTTGGTGCTACCGCAGCAGATATTGCAGAGTGGCTGAAAAAGTAAGGCATTGAACTTCATGCACTCCACCTTTTATGTACTCTTCATTATTTACAGAATGTAATGGTTTAGGAACAGACATCTCTCCCTCCTTCCCTCTGCTCAGAAGAGCAAACAAAACTACCCTGCTGAGATCAGCTAAACTCATACAGAGAGATTGACTAATGTTTGGTTTTTAGCATGCATGCCTTGCATTTCACAATTGCATTTTGTCTGTAATAGGAGACTGACTGTGGACTAAAATAAATGCAGATACACAGATCTCAGCTTCGTTAAAAATGCCAGCTTATGTTTCCAGTGATCTTGGGTGCTTGAACTTAATACCTTGCAAAAGGTTTGACTTTTGTTGTGGTGTTAAAAATGTGTCTGCCAAGTGTGCGGTTCTTGTTGGTTCATCAGCCTTTAGCTGAAGCCTTTAAAGTGTCTTGCAGTGACAAAATGAAGATCAAGGCACCCTGAGTAGGTAGTCACTTTTACAACATCTGTGTTAGCTGTCATGACATGAAAGTGTAGAAAACACCAAAGCACCTTGTTCTACCTAAAGAGAGCTATTTGCAGTAATAAACATTCTGGGGGCTGAATGAGCCTGTGGGACTTGGCAGTTCAGAGACACCCAGGAAAAGTGTGTGTGTATAGCTGCTCTACAACTGGTGCAAATCCCCACATGGTCAGTGAAGCTGATGGAGCAGCTGGAGAGAGCTGAGATAATCTGGGGATGGAGAAATCCCATTTGCAGATAGCCCAGGCTCTTGGGCGTGGTGTCATCTTTGTAACCCTCCCTTGTTTGCTGCAGTCCTGGAAACAATACTAGATGAAGCTAATGAAAGGAAACAAACACATGGGAAAGGACAGACTGTTGCAAATTATTGTAATAGTACAGATTAGCAGGATTGGCTCAGAATAATGTATTCTGCTGTACAGTGGGGCTGTGCTGGGGATGTGCATATAGTTGCAGGTAGCCCAGAGTCTCCAGCAGCAGTAGGCTGAGTGCTTCAGGATTTGGAACCCACAAATGAAGTGAGAGCAGCATCCTGGTAGCATCAGGAGCTACAAACACTGCAAGTGAGCCCTGCCCAGTGGCTCAAACAGGAGGAATTCAGCCAGAGTCATTAAAGCCTCATGTAGTCAATTAAGCCTTCAAATGTGAGTGATCAAGATGACAGCTCCAACTTGAAGGAGATGATCATCCCTTGGAGCAAGGATATGGCTTCATTACCTGCACTGTGTTATGCTTTTCAGTTCTGCAAGGATGTGGTTATCTCTTGGCCACCATATGTGAAACAGTAGCTGTTTGGGGTGGTTTTTTCCCCTGTCTGCCCACGTAATATCCAGATAATCCCTGCAATATGCAGTACCTTTATATCAGTGCTGTGACAGCAAGTGAACACAGCTACTGGAGGCAAAGCAGAACAGCTGCAAGCTCTTTCCAATGATAATCTCTGCTAACAAGCCACTGTGGGCTTTGGCTGATACTTCAGCAGTCCAGAGCTAAAGACAGCTGTTTGTCCTCACTTAGTGCATGCTTATTAGTTGCCCAAAAGATGATCTGAGCAGCAGTCTTGTGCCCTGTTTTGTGTAATAAGTACAACTTTTGAGGAAACCACAATGAGTAGTTATGTGTACTTATATTTTGCCAGTAATTGATGCTTAAGTTATGATAAATTAAAATATTAATAAAACCACATATAGGGTAAACATACCACATACATAATATTATACTATTCCGAGGAGTCTGCAGCACAGATAGTCAAAATGGTATGGCAAGGGCTTTAGGAAAGCCAAGGAGTGCAATGAGATAGCTGCAGGGTGTACAGGCTGTGTTTCAGAATAGCACAATATTAAAATATTGAAAGGTTGCTTTTGTACAGAGTGTTACTCTGAGGACCAGAGCATGGCCAGGCTGTGGCAAGGAAAGCCAAATGCATTTTTATACTGTGCCTGCTTGTGCTGTCATTGTAGAGTCTTGAAAGCAAATCCAGCAGACATTGAGCTGTATGAAATAGCCCATTTTGTGTGGACAATAAGTTCACTCTGCAGAAAAGCAGCTGTTTTTTCTCTCCCTCTTCTTGTTTTTTTCCCTCTAAATATTACTGGTAAAGTGCTAAAAGTGGGTGATCTCAGGCTCATTTGTGGGGGAGAACATGATATAACTTAATGAAAGTTAGAATTATTTTAATCATTGTCCATGCTTTTTCCTCTCAGGACAAGAACTGATAGTTTGGAGGTCTCCAACACCTCATTTTTTTTTTTTTTTAAGCTAACTTATTAAAGGTGCTTCTTTCTTAAGCTGAAGTGTGCTAATGCATCAGTCTTACAGATACTTCACCTTTCTTACCTTCCTGATAGGTACTGGCTTGTTATGGAGATTCAGATATTTTCATGAGATGATAGAGGTGAACCATCATACAGCCTTAATCCAACACAGTAGAGATGTTATCTTGTACATACCACTTTTTTGTTAAATCCGATACACAGCTGTGTCAGCCTGAGTGGTAGGCAAGCCCAGCAGCTTCTAGCTGCCTTCAATAGGTGCTTAGTCTGTCATGCTGTTTTTATAGATTCCCCTCAGGCCCTTCCTTAGCATCAGCTACTCCGTTAAATCAAGAACTTGTTCTGTGCTCTCAACTGAATTACCTTTTGATAACTCTTCTGGACTTCTGTCATCCTAATCAGGTGTTGGGTGTGCCTTGTCTCAGTGTTAAATGACATTTTAAATTGTGCTTGTTGCTTTCTCCAGGCCTTGAGGTGTTTTTTACCACCTCCTGTGTAGGCTCATTAGCATGCCAGCATTTTATATTAGGCTATTTGAATAAACATCCCGTGCCCTGCTTTACTAATTCCTTACTGAAATAGATCATGCCAGGCCCTGCTGAACACCACCAGTGCTTTGCAGGCACTGTGTCCATGTTCATCATGCTCTGCCTACTCAGCCCAGCTCCCAAATCCATTAAGTGTCATGGTGTTTGCTGGAAAGCCTTCACTCTGCCAGGATACCTGGAGATTATTGCCCTCTGGGCTGCTTGGCCAGGTGCAGCTCTGACCACTTACTTTGATGTTTCTTTCTTGGTTTGTTGATCACAGAAGCAGCAGCAGAGGTGTGCATCACAGTTCTGCATGGATTGCTTAATTCTTGGATCACACCCATTGCTTACACCAACAGAATTTGCTATCTAAATCTGTGTATCTCCACTGCTGTTTTTTTATCAAACTAGGCTTTCAGCCTAGAAATGAGTAAGGCAGGATAAATGAGTTATCATCTGTTTGCCATTCCTTGTTCCATGCAGCTAACACAATAATACGTTTTAATCAAAAATAGTAAATCTGCTTTCAGCAGAGATGGGGCCACATCCAGACCTGTAATTTGCCAAAGAATTTGGGGAATTTTTGGGGGTATTTGAAACTCATTCCAGCAACTGACAAAAACAGCTTCAAAGTCTGGCTCCCGATGTTCATATGTTTGGGTGTCTTTTTTGTGAACACTGCTTTAATAAATAAAATGTCAATTAGCATAGTTTAGTTCACAGCTGCCAAATTAATTCTCTTTTTAATGTACATCAATAAAAGCCAAAACCAATTGTTTATTGGGATGATGAGCTCAGAGGAGCTTAGGTTCAGTTTCTAGACTTGCCACTGTGTCTTGGAGCAGTCTCTGTGGCTCTGACCCACCAAGGACAGTTGAACTCAGTTGTTTCATGGTGAAGTTGCTAGAACTCATCACTTGCCTTTTAGGTGAAGCATGGAGCTGGGTGTCTTGGCTGAGTTAGGCCTACGAGCCCACTGCAGAGTGAGGACATAATGATGCTTCCCTGGCTCACAAGAGCTTTTCAGGGTAAAACCCTATATTCCTGGGGAAATGGTGAGTGTAGCTGGCTCAGGGTGCCAACACTGCTCCTCCTTTCTCTGCTGGCCCTAATCATGCTGTCAGTATCCAAGGTGACGGGTTAAATTGGCTGTTTCTGCTCACTTCTTTTTTCTTTCATTTGCAATGACTCCTGTGAACTACAAAGTGGGAATGCTGTGAGAAAGGGAGCATCCTGCTGAGGAGGGTAAAAGAGTAATAGAAAATACATTTGATTTCTATAATGTAATAACCAAGCAGTCTGGTTATCTCCTCGCTCCATCCCCTTCCATTGCTGATCTGTCCTCAGGAGCTTCTTGCAGATTTTTTGTTCCTCCTCCAGTTTTATCTGTGTGTCAGTGCCTGTGAGTTCTGGATGGGTACAGTTGTGGAAGCTGCTCAGTAGGGTTGGTGTGTCAGATGTCAGAACATCTGCACAAAGTGGCTCCTTACCATTTGACTTGCTAAGATGACTGCTTAGCACCAGAGAGCTGCCTTTAAGCCGTGTCTGTTTGTCTTGTAGCCCACAGGCACCTCAGCCACAGGCTCCAGAGACTCCCTGGGCAGATGAAGAAAATGTAGTTTATCACCTGACCGATGAGGACTTCGACAAGTTTATAAAAGATCATTCATCTGTGCTAGTGATGTTCCATGCACCATGTGAGTTTGTTTTCTCTTCTGTACTCTGAGCCAAATGCTTGCTAATGAAATCAGCGATGTTTTTCGTGGAAGTTTCACAGAACCATGAACTCAAAACCCAGGCTTTTCTTGTTTGTGATGATTGTTAAATACACAAGGCATGAAATGTTTGTGAAGTTGCTGACTTCACATTTGGGATGGAGATGTGCCTCTCCAGAGGGCACTTTAAAGACGGAGTCAAAACATATCTGAGGAGTCTAATGATGCTTAAATAGTCTGGGTAGTCCTCACTTTACAGCATGATTTCCCATTTTCAACTTCTCTTCAGTATTGTTTGCTTTCAAAGCAGAACTCTGGTTGATTGAACAGCTAACTGAACTTGAGAACCCTGAGCTCCTGGGTTCTGGTCCATGGCTGCTGCTATGTCATTTTGAGCATTTTCACTCCTCTGCTGCAGTTTCTCTGGTGATGTAAGGGGTGATTGTTATTATGTATTGTGCTGAACTGTGCCAAAACTAGGCCTAAGTGTAGAAAGACGCCATGACTTTTGATAACTAATTCAGAGTTGGTGGTGATACACTACTTATTGTTCTGCTGAGAATGCATTGAACTGATCTTTTTCATGACTGGAGGTTTTAGCTTGACAAATGAAATGCAGTTGGTTGCCTTCAGGAAGCTGTTCCAGCCACACTGCCCTCCTGTATGCTGTTGGGTGGGTGAGGAGTGCATTAACCTCTTAGTTCACTGTGGATGTAACTTGCTTCAGCTACATGTCTGGTTCTTCCAATTGTTTGTGCCTGTGATGGGCAGTTGAGGCTTGAATCTGCTACACTGTGTGACACACAGCTTCTGTCTCCTCTTGCTGCTGTGCTGGCAGTAGCACTTGGGTGAGACGTTCATTTTCAAGGACACAGATTTAAAGGTTAGGACTCTGGAGGCAGACTGTGCTCACAGCTGAGGGTCTTGGCACGGAGTGAAATCCTGCTTCCCATTAAGCCAGCGGGAGTTAGCTCCGAAATGCCTTTTTTGCAGGTCTGCTCATAAGACTCATTTGAAAAACATACCATAATGAATTTCCTCTGCCTGATGAAACGTCTAAGAATTTGGTCCACTGAAGCAGGGGACTGACTGCTGTTTTGTCACTATGTTCCCTGGATTATTTGTGCTAATGAAAGTGGGACCGGAGGTGAGCGCCTGGTCTGAAACCCAAAACACAGGCAGCAGAACTGATGAGGCTGCTTTGCTCAGGAGTTATCCTTCGTTACCCAAATACTTCCTTCCCCAGATTTCCCTGCACCCCGGTGTGCAAGTGACAGCATGGGCTGCTGCTCCTCGGCAGCTGTGTGCTTGCAGAGCAGCTGCTGCCAAGCACAAATGTGACTCCTGAACTTCCCTCCTTTGCCTCTCTCTGCACAATGGCATGGGAGGAGTGTCTCCTCTCTCTCAACATGTTCACGGAGATTTAGTAGTACTTTAAAGCTTTGCCTTTTTTTGAGTTTGTAAATGGGCAAAGGAGTCTGGTCATGTGTTTAGGAGGAGGAAGAGGGGGAAGAAATCAACAGTTGGCCCTGTAAAACTTATTCTTTTAGGAAGCCAGATTAAAAATAGATGAATGCATACAACTGCAGTCAAATTTTATAGTAAGTTCAATTTAGTTTTAAATCTCAGTATGATTCGGTTCAGTTTTTAGTGGTTTTTTAGTATTTTCAAGAACACAGGTAACACAGTTTTAGGAGTAACAATATTGCATTAATTATTTTGAGAGTAGGGGTGCTTCCAGAGAGGTATGTTTTGTACTAAGGGGCATTCTGCACTAAGGTACAGCAGTACTTGGCAACTGCTGTTTTTAAAGTAAATCAAATGCCTTAATTGGGCTGTCACAATCTTCTGATAACATTTTCCAGCTGCTCAGAATTGGGATAAAGAGTGTTCCTTGCTAGAACAACTCCATTTTAAATGCAACTCAAATATTTGGGCATTTTATTTACATTCAGGTGCTAATGGTGTGCCTACGTGCAGAATCCAGCTTGTATGTGTGTAAAAGATGTGTATTGGTAAGAATCCTCTCTGGGCATCCTCAGCAGAGAGTATGAGGCTTGCAAACTAATTAATGACAGACAACTATAATAAACAGTTATCTCCATGATTAAAAGCTCTTCTCTTAGCACTTCTTAAATGTGCTAATGGTGTCACCTTATGAATATTAGGAGATAAATTATTCCAGTAAAAGGAGTGGTAAAACCAGTGAGCATCTTGCTTGTTTTAACCTTGGTAGCTCAGGCTGAGGAAGTTTTTTTCTAAAAATTATGTGTTCATAATAAAAAAAAAAGTTGAAACATATATAAAATAGGCTCATAACACAGGATATACATCTGTGTAACTAAGAATAATCAAGGGGATTTTCAGCACTGGTGGCCTGGAATTAGCAAGTACTTAAAGTCCATGCAGCATACATGTGACTTGGGATTTTTCTGGCACACTGTTGTGGTTTAGCCTCAGCCACAGTGCAGCCCCACACAGCTGCTCTGTCATGGTGGGATTGGGGAGAGTCTGAAAGCCAAGAAAAGTCATGGGTTTGTGAGATAAAGGTAGTTTAATAAGCAAAAGCCATGTACAGGCAAACCAAAATAAGGAATTTATTACACTGGACGGTGCTTGACCATTCCCAGGAAAGCAGAGCTTTATCATACACAGTGCTGACTTGGGAAGACAAACTCCATCACTCCAAATGTCCCCCCTCTTCCTCTTTCCCCAGCTCTATATGCTGAGCACAACACCATATGGTCTGGGATATCTCTGTGGTCATTTGGGGTCAGCTGTCCTGGCTGTGTCCCCTGACATCTTCTTGTGCACCCCCAGCCTCCTTGTGGTGGGATGGAGTGAGGAGCAGGAGAGGTCTGGATTCTGTAAGCACTTCCCATCAACAGCTACAACATCCCTGAGTTATCATCACTGTTCTCAGCACAAATCCAACTCATGGCTCAATACCAGCTACTGTGAAGAAAATGAACTCTATCCCAGCCCAAACCATCACACATACCTGAGAAGAGAATCATTTCAGTGATGCTTTAATTGGATATTCAGATGGCCAATGCATTACTGGAGTGTAGTAGGAAAAGATGTGTGGGGAATTGGCAGCTTTTATCTGCCCACTGCCCCCAGTGCTGAAGATACTGCTGAACCAAACACATCCCAGGTGAAACCTGTGAACTGCACCATTAGGCACTGTGATGGATGTGGCCAGTTGGGTCTCCATGCTTGTGGCTACTAATGATCATCCCTGAGGAGCACACTGTAATTATTTACAATCAGTTGCACTTAGTAGCCCAGTCAAAGGCATGGCAGCATTTTAAGTGCTGCCTAGCATAACTAAGTTCAAGGAGAGCAGCTAGTGTTTTTTAAACACATCAGGAAGGTCTGCAGCATGCAGCTTGCACCTCCTGGGATCAGGGACACCATACCTTTTGTGCAGTAATTTATCACAACCATTAAACAGAAGATGTGCTGCTTCAGGCCATTACTGCTGGCTCTGAGCAACGTGGGTGAGTGTGGGTGGGCAGGATGAGTTCATCCTGCTTTCCTTTCACAGGTCACTGGGGACACAGAGCAGGATTTCTAACCTTCTGAAACTCCTCTGTAAAGCCCTTAAGAGGATGTTCAATAAATCTGAATATTTAGTATAGGTAAACAGTGACCCAGCCAGTCAGGCTCTGAAGGCACTCTCCCCCCCAGCCATCTGTGAAGGGTGTGTAGTGTTGTGCTCCTTACCTCAGCATTTTGCTGAAATTTAATAATTTCTGGTGGTGAGCTTAGTGTTATCCTGGATATATCCAGACTGGAGTCTTGCAGGCAGCTCAAGTGTTTTATCAATGTTTTGTTGTACCCAAAAACTGGGTTCTCGTGCACTGTACAAAAGAACAAAGAAAGGGCCCTCCCTCCTAAAGGATTTGGAATTCTTACTTGGATTGATTGTATTTGGTAACATGAGATAGCAGTTATGTTAGCAGGCCTATTTCTGAGTCTATAACAAAGGATTTATTGCGCCCACCAAAGTTATTTCTGTACTATAGCATAACTAAAGGCACTGTTGCTGATTATGATAAGCTTCTGCTGGCAATGAGAATAAAGACTCCATGTCTGTATGTGCTTCTTGATATCTGTGCCTACAGCTGATCGATTTATTTAGATGCCCAAGATGACAGCTGGGTTTTGAATGTCTCTAAATATGGGTTATGCTGCCAGTCAAGTGTTGTTAAATGCTTTAGTGTCATGGGTACTCACTGGGACTTAAAATGCTCCTGAGTCACTTGATCATGAAAAAAAAGCCCTGTTTGTGTTTTCATTTTCCTCATCAAACTGTTTGCTGAGTCCAATGCAGTTTTTAAAATAATTGTCCACAATATTTGCCAAATTAGTGAGGATTGCAGTCTTTCTGACTGTTTTGTTGAAGGAATAAACCCCCTACACATTTATCCTTTCTACATTTTCCTCAGCATTTTTCTCCAGATCACATCCCAGTTACAAAATAAACCCAACCAAGTCACTGATAATTCAATTCACATGCCACTGAAAGGTGTTTAAAGTCCAGAATTGAAAGTCAAGTCAACTCAGAAATGGTTTCTGGAAGTGTCTGCTGTTCACGCACAGGAGTTACTTTTCATTATGTTTTGTTAACACAAGTGACACTGCTAATGCTTCAAAGGATACCTGGTCTTGCAGCCTCATGCAGAATAATGTCCTGGTGCCACTGTGAGCTGTAGCCTCCCCCTGTACCTTTCAGCAAGCAGGGATCTGAGGAAACTCTGATGCTGGTGACTGCAGTCAGTCACCCCAGGTGTTTGCTTGGGGCTGCTTTGCCCTCCCTCATACCCCATTAGCCAAAGTTTGTGGTCCAGTACTGATGCCAGAGGTAACAGAGGAGAAAAAAGTGCTATGGCTGTACTGTTAGTGTGAGTGTGCATTTGCTTTTTAAAGGATTAAACAATTAAAATGTTCTCCTGCAACATTTCTTCCTTGTATGTGAGCTTAAATTGAGATTAAATCTGTGTTCTTCCGAGTCCTCTTCGTAGGGCTCCTTCAGAGACTGCATAAGCTGATTGCAGGACTTAAGGTTAGAAAAAATGTCAATATCCTTAGTAGGGTATTGGAGCTGTTGTGGTCTTTCCTCCATTGATAAAGAGGGAAGGCAGGGAAAATGCAGTCTAATAGACCTTTTCTTGCTTCCTCCCAGTGGAAGGGAGTGCAAAAATAAACCTTGAAATGATAAAGTGCACCACAGTTTTCATGTGATGTTGAAATGTCCATGAAATTCCTTTCCTGTCCTCAGATATTTTCTCTCCCTTTATAAACCGACCCAATAAATTATGCAGTTGCTGCTTTCCAATGTCAGCTATTCAGCTGTTCAGGGTTTTAATTGCACAGGGAGTGGTTTTATCAATTTAGCTTTGAAAAACAGCTTTTCACACCCTTCACTCCTTCCCTCCTCCCTCCAGTGCATTTAAAGCCAAGGTTTTAAGCGACTTTGTGAACTCATTATTAAGAATCCCAAGCAATTAGCCCAGTACAAGAAGAAGGTCTCAGCTTCTAACCAAGTAGTGAATTTGGCTCTCTCCCTGCCAGCACACCATCACTGGTTTCAGTGGCCTTGTTTTTGTTTCTTACTGCTCCATGTGGTGAGATTGGGATGTAGGAATCCATTGCTCACTTTAAAGATGAAGCAAAGTGAACCTAAAATGTGTGCACAAAATCAAATCTATTTTTTCAAACCATGTTTTACAACTATAAATAAATAAGTCTCCCTTTCAGACCCCCACTGATTCCTTTTGAAAGCAAGCTGTGTTGCTGTGAGCTCTAATTGGGATGTCTGTTGGCAGCATCAACAGAAAAGCTACAAGTTGAAAAAGCTGAAGAATAATCTACTCTGCAGCCTGAAAAAAATAGCACAGGTCAGCAGCAGCCTAACATTGGCAGCCTGTGATAAATAAAGAAATTAAATTACTTATAAATAAATAAAGTTTTTCCATGCTATTTCATGATTCAGTCAAAGATTTTTTTTTTTTAAATGTCAACCAACGCAGTTGTTCTAGCAGAGGTTAAAGGCTTGTGGGTTATCCAAACATCCAGCAGCCCTGAATGTGGATGGAAACATCCTTTCATTTTCATTTGTCCCTGTCATATACGACATTTGTGATTTTCAAATGAGATGTCGGTTGTGTTCAGTGGCTACATGGAGAGCCTTTGGCATCTGTCTTCAGAGGGAGAGGCTCTGGGATAAAGGCAGACACTGGGGAGCTGGGAAGCTGCTTTTGGTGCACCTGTGCAGGTCTGGATTACTGCAAGTGTGTAGTGTGTAAGGCAGGTTGTGCACCTGGAATCTGGTCAAATGCCATATCCTCATGATGCAGGTGCAAATACTACCCAGAGAAGCCACACAAGGAGACATTTATGTGTCAGGGTGCTTGCTGTGGGCTCAGTCCTGTTCGTACCAGACCCTGTGAAAATGTTCTTGTTTCAGAGTAATAAGAGAAAGCTTTGAACAAGTCAAACTCTCTGGACTGTTATGTGGGTCACAGACAGTGCCTGTCTCTGGGGGGATTTTGGTGGAGCACTGCAGATGGCAGGGTGGACTGTTGCAGTGCCCGCATCACCGGAAGCTGAATTGTTGTGTAAGGGCACTCGGATGATGAATGTTGCTGTTTAAGAGTCTGGATGGATTGTTGAAGAGAAAAGATCTGCTTCTATTTCAGAATCATGTTTCCTGACTCCCTATGTCCCATAGGCTCCTAATTTTAATGTGCCTTAGTGTATTTTTAATGGAATGTGTAATAAAATGCTTCCCTGTACAAGCATAAATTGTGCCAACTTTTTGTGCATTATATGTATGTACTTCTCAGCTGAACATTCCTGGCAGGCTTCTGGAGCAGTTACATCCTTCATGTAGACCAGTTAGAAACTGGTACATTCTTGGCTTCAGAATCTGCTTCCACTGAGATGAGCAAGTCCTGACTGTTGATTTCAGAGAGAGGAGGTCTGGGACACTTAGACTGGGTTCTTGATTATTTAAAAGCATGGAAGTCTACAACAAGGTGTTGCTTGATACTGCAGATATTTGAATATCACCAAAAATCTTAGGGAGTGTAAACAGTTCAGCGAAGCGATCTGCCAGTGCAGTGACCTGTCTCATTAAGCGAATTACAGAAATTATTTTCAGGGAGATTTAATCACACATTAAAACAGAAGTTCTTGAAAAGGCAGCAAACCAGCAAAATGAAGAACCTGACATGGATTTTTCCTTTAATGACAATACCACTCCTGTTTCTCAAGGATCTAAAACCAAAAATCAATATGGGTTTTTAGTGGTGCTTAATATCAATAGGAATATGAAGAGTATAATAATGCTGATAATTATCTTGTGCAGTAAAACTTGGTAGGACATCTAATGAAAGGAGCAAAGACAGTAATGACTGAAACCATTCTCTTTTTTGTCAGTCTTCTGATACTGGAGCATACAGTTCATGTGGCATTATTGTCTCTTTGAAGCAGTTAGTGCTGTTTGAGCAGGGTATGGTCATTAAAAAGGATGATCCAGTGATAAAAGTGATAGCCTTGGCCTGGAGATGTAAAAGTTTAGTTCTTTGCCTTGCTTTGATTTGTACAGTCATGACCAAAGTCACTAAATATTTGTCTCGGTTTCCAACCTGTGAAGTGGAGATAACATTTCACCTTGTGTGGGAGTTTTATCTAGCAAGGCATGGCCAGACTGCAAGCTGCTCCAGTATTGCAGGAATTGAGATATGGAAGGCGTATGAGCACTGCAAAGTCTTGATTAACGTGAAGGAAGTAGGATTTTGCCTTTGGTGTTCCCTGGCTTGTGACAGACATCAGTTTTTTGGCCCCCAGTTTTAGGAAACCCCATCTGCCACAGGGTGAGCACAGAGCTCAGACAAGATTATCTTGGCTGGAGCTGATGAGTCGCAACCTGGTTACAGCTCATGCCAGGACTGAAAGGGAGGAACCTTGACTTGCTCTGGTTCAGTGTCACAACAGGGACTGGCAAATGTGGGGTGTTTTGGGCTGCTCTGCCTTTGGGCTGGATCTTGACTTGCTCTGTGGCATGATGCTGTCCTGGGGGCACAGTGTGGACATTGAATAACTCACTTGATAGCAGTCGTGGGTGTTGAGTAGAATGCAAGGTGGAAGTAGAGGAAGGAGAGGAGACAAAATGTGGATACTTGGGGGTTATGAAATTTGGGAGGTTTGTTCGAAGTGCGTTGCTGTATGCTCGTCTCCAATTGGGAGCAGTTGCTTTCTCTACTAAAGAAGACATTTGCAAAGGCTATTCCAATCAGAAAAAAAGCTTCATGTGAATGTGTGGCAGGTGGTGTGAAGGGAACATTAGTTTCTTTGGGGCTTTGCTGCCTCATTTCTCACATTATTATTGCCTTCCCTCTCTCCTAACGAGTCCTTATCGACTGACTCAGCCTGTGACATAGCAGTAGCTGCTGGAGCACCAAGGAGCAGCTGAGAGGTGACAGCTGAAGAGAGACTGGCCTCATTCTCTGTGTGTTTGTTGTAGGTTATTTAGGTGTTCAGAGGGGTCTTCTGGGGGACTTAGGTAATTTTAGCTGTTAAAAATCCACATTTAAGTGCATGAATTGGGTGACTGTCCTCCTGGCAAGCTTGACCCCAGTGTACATATAAGCCCTTAATTCTCTTGTGGTGAGTTCTGATAGGAGTGAAGTGTAACTTTTTTTATAGGTTTACTTTCCTTGCCTCTAATGATGGGGTAACAGTAGGAATTAGCTTTAAGAATTAGACTCCAGTTTTATTTTTCCTGAAATAAATTAATTTCCTTGCTTGGATAAGCTCAATATACTGTGCAAGGCTCTTGTTAGGAAAGTACCTTACAGTATCTCTGCTACTTCAGTCATTACCAGTGAAGTTTTCATTGTCAGGTTTATCTTCCTACATACTTTATAGCTTCAACTTTTATTCTGTGAAAGGTAGAGAAGTTACATAAATGGCAAATAGTGAACAGAGCCACTAGGGTGAAAGATTGCTTGCCTGCCTGTCTGCTCCTTGTGCCCTTTCAGAGGGTGGCAATTGTTGCCCTTTTTCTGAGTTACTAATAAATGAATCCATTACTTGCACACTGAGGCATTGTGCTGATGGTGGAGCTGTGCTTACTGGAGTTCTGACTGCTTGTGGTTGACAATTGTGCCAGCACACTTCTCCTAAATAGGTGAATAGAGCTCAGCTGGGTGCCACTTGTGCTGTGACTTTGGACAAAACCTGTGCATTTTGCATAGTATCTCTTCTTGATACTTGACCTTTCCAGATATCTTCAAAGTAATATTCAATGTCACCATTCCTTTTAACGCCCCTGCCCCATGAGTTTGAGTTCACTGGGATGTACCTTTCTTAGGAAGATCTCTTTGCAGGGCATCTATTTTGCTGATGTCTTACACAAATTGCATCCTAGGAAATAATTCACAGGTTATGCTGTTTTTGTGAGCTGAGCATTCAAAGCTCTTTCATCTCACCTGTGTTCTCTGGCATTTTCATTGCTAAATCCAAAGCATAAAGTCTTCCATAGTAGGGTAAGAGTGTGAGGGAAAGCAGTGTAACTTCTCTTCCCTCCTCAAGGTAAAATTTTATTGTTCACCTGGCAATGGAGAAGGGGGGGAATCTTTTTTGGATGCAAAATAATTCTGGCTTAATTGAGAAGGAAACCTTCTGGTGGTATTTTTCATAAACTCTCAACAGTTTCACCTTAAGGCAACCATGCTGTTGTCTCACATTTCAATAGGGGAAGATTAATTTTCAACACCTACTCAGGGCCATGTTCCTCAGAGCTGGTGTAGGAAGTGTAATTCATATCTCCCAATGCCAGCTGATCCACCTTCCTTCACTTCTTTTCCCTCCCAAGAGGGATGGTAGGAGGCACCATCATCTCCCAACACTGACTTCTACACTTGCACCACAGTCTTGAGTGAGAGGGTATATATATCCACTTTTGGTGTATATGTGCAGTGTAATCTCCAATAGCCGGAAGCTGAAACCACCTTTGGAATGAAAATAAGGAACCACGTGATTTTTGGGCTTAGTTTATATTGCATAAAGATGATTACCTCTGAGGTTGTCCTGGATGTGTGCTGGAGTCTGTGCTGTGAAGATGGGGTATATTTTTTCAAAGGCTGCTTTCAGGAGTCCAGCTCAGCCACGGTCCCCTGTGAGCTCAGGAGCAGAGAATGCACACTGAGGGCAAGACAGAGCAGAAATCTCTCTCCCTGCCTGACTCCCAGGAATCCCTGGGAGGCAGCAGCCTCTGACTGACGTTATATTGGAGAATATTCACCCTTTCCCCTGAGGCTGAGTCAGAAGAAGATACGCTCCAGTGTGACCAGCAGTAAAGGCAGAAGTGTGTGTTGTGCAGTTCACCAGAGCTGCTGTCTTCTAAATCCCATGGAGGCAGCCTCAGGACCTGCTCCATGTTTGCTCTCCTGTGCTGAGCCTTCCCCTGCCCAGGGCTGTTGCTGGCTAAAGGTGGCCCTTCTGCCAGAGCTGTGAATATGGCACGGGTGCAGACAGTGTTCCTGGAGGATACATTTAGTTACGCTCTCTTCCCAGTTTGATCTGATTTATGTAATGCATCGAACTACCTTTTTAAAAAATAAGTAAATAGTTTTAACTCATACTACAGCTGTCTCCAACTGTTATGAGTCTTCTCCTGAGCAGTTTCAGTAATGCTGGGAGGGAAGAAATTATGCCACCATAGAAAAGACAAGATGGTGTCTGGGTTTGGGTCACTACCGCCTCAGCAAGTCATACGGACAGGAGAAAGACCAGTTTGTAAAGATTTTGTGCCCCAATTTCACACTGAAGGGCTCCTGGAAGCAGGCAGAGACTTTCTTCTGTGTGCCCATGCTGGGATTGGATTTGCACAGCTCATTGCACTCACAGATTGCCTGTGGTAATGCCAGTGAGATGGTGATAATGGCGGGGCCGAGTCGCCGCAGTGCTCTGGGATGAACTGTGCAGCCCACGCAGCCGCGGCGTTCGGCTGCAACCGCAGCAGCGTGGCATGACTGCAGTAATCCAGACTGCTTCAGTATTTCCCTTCTGATTCTGTATTTCTAGTTCCTCAGAGTCTTTTCCAGACTGACCTTTCATAGGCTTTGTCTTTTGTAAAGCCGTAAAGCTGTTTGCTTGTCGCTGATCTCTAAGCAATGTAATGCCTGGTGGAATCAAACCTGCCTTTAAAAATACAGTATTGGGGGTGGGGTGTCTGGATTTGAGTATGTGTGCACACATTTCTAGCTGTTGGAAATTTGAATTCAAGATTGAATTCATGTTAAAGATGTTGAAGATGCACCTCTTATAAGAAAGCATCAAGTCTTGAAACGTTGTTGTCTTTAAGTATCTGGAATTTTACCTGGGTGTGCAGTGCTGCTGGTGAGAAGGTGAATGGTTTGGTGGGAGTAAGTACGCAGAGGGAAAATATTGTGCAAAATTCTTTGAGTTCCTGATCCTTCCTAAGGTGATTCCTTTTTTTTTTTTTCTTTTTTCTGTTTGGGTTTTTTTGGTTTTTTTTTTCATTCATGGAGATCGTGGCATGAGCTGCTCTGACCACTGTGACTATTAAGTGAACATGCAACCAACATGATTGCAAATTCATACCTGTGATTACAGAGAGAAACAGCTGCTTTTGTCATCCTCCCTCCCTTCCAAATTTGTGGATGATTTTCCATCAGATGTCTGCAATGCAGATGGCTAAATTATGCAAGGGAGTCTGCAGCTGTTGTAGTTTATGCTCTCCTACACTGGTGAAGGAGCTGTAGACTGCCTCATGTCAGACCTGAGAGATCCTCTCTTACATGATGCGTGAGAAGTCTTTGCATGTTTCAGACTTCCGTGGCAGAAGAGAATACATTTGTGTTCTTGCATGGGTGATGAGAGGGCTGGCTGGGATCTGTGTGTCCTTGCTGTGGCTGCAAGGACTGTGTCTCCCCTGCTCCATGTAGGTACTTCTGCCTTTATGTGTAGGGATGCAAGTTCAACGCTAACGATGTTAACTTGTAAGAACTGGCTGTTCTGCTGTTTTCAGAGGTCTCTGCTCTTCTGGGATTAAGAATGGAGAAACAAATGGTGTTATCCCCAGATGTTAAATGTTTAGAGAGCAAAGGTGCATCTGAGTTTTTTGACTTCCTTTTCTTTTCTTGAAGTTGTCTGTAAATCTTCTGCGAGTGTATTCTGAACTGCCAGTGGCCCACTTGCTGAAAGCAGGACATGTTTTGTGCTTCAAATTCGTTTTCTCATCAGGCTAATGGAGGTATTTTTGGTATGCAGCTGTAGATGGATATAGAGTTGGCATGATATGACAAATAACTGGTACATGATAACAGTATTCGAGCAGTCTGTTGATGACAGAAACGTAGTGATTCTTTAAAATCTTTATTTGCAATTTAGTTTGCCTCTAGGGTTGTTGATGTCAGAAATTGCTTCTTCACAACTGCCTGGATGTTGCCTTTTATCTCTTGCTTGTCACGCACACTTCAGATCCTCAGACAGTGTTGTCTTGAAATAAGAGGACACGGCCAAAAGCATGGCATTTATTTATATAGTCATAATAACCTGAAAGAAGCAAACAGTGAATGACAGAGAGAAACAGATTTATATTCTCGGGACATCACTAAGATAGCATATGCAGGAGCTTAGCTGGAGCTGCTTCACTGGTTTTCTGCCTGTAAAACCTGGTTTTAACAGTAGAAGTACTTGTATTAGTTCATTTCTGAAAAGGTTTGGAGCAAGTGTGTTGCGAGTCTTTGCCATGGTGCCAAACAGGCTGCTATAAACAAATACAGATATTTCCTTGGGAGAAGAGTTTCTTGGTATGTTTTTTAGGCTTTCCTTTGTCCATGTTCTGCTCACCCTTTCACTTCAGCATTGCTCTGTCCACACTTGGCCTTTGCCTCTGCGTTTGCATATGGTCACACTCTACAGAGGACAAAGTGCTGAGCAAGTGTTGTCCTCTGTCCCTCTCCTGGAGGGAGGTGACTTGTCTGCACCGAGGTGACCTGGGGGCCTTTGGTCACCATTGGGGCTGCAGCTGAGCTAAGCTGTGTGACAGTGACTACACCAAAGGAAGGAGCTGCTTATCTGCCCATCCGCACAGTGCAAGTGAGAAGATTGATTATAAATAAACTGGGAAAGCAGAATTCTTGCTTCATTTAGACGTCTGTTTTCAAAATGGTTAGCAAGGGTGCATACCAGATGTCCTAACACTGATTGTTGTAAGTTTTGACTTCTTTTCCCTGTCTTGTAATGCTTCCTTTTTGGTTATCTGTGTGCTCTTTCTATACGAGCCTTGGCCCTAGCAGCCTGGGGTTCCTCTGGTGCAAGAGGAGCAAGATGAGGTGTGAGAGGTCAAAGGAGCTGTCCTGCACTGGTCTGCAGAACCAGGCACTGAACCTGGACTGCTTTCTGCTGCCAGATGGAGAATACCTCTGTCTTGCACCTCTGGAGCAGCTGATTGTCTTCTGCAAGAAAAGACTGAGGCTGTGGGAGTCCTACAGGACCCTTGGGTGTTCCCACCAGCCATGACCCACAGAGGCTCAGAGGATGGCAGTGCTTGGAGTAGGCACAGGACATCCTTGTGTTCACTGCAGCCCTTCTTCTCACTTGGGATGGAACAATTCACTTCCCTTGCTTGGTCTTTTAATTTTAATGCCAGTAAACACTTAACAGGACAGTGCACCTTCTAGAAGCACATCTGTCACAGATGCCCACTGCAGGCATGTGGGCTCCTTCCATTGTCCCAGCAGCACACAGGAGCATCTGGGCTCAGGGCCTGTAGGGTTCTTGTTATTTTCCCTGCTCATTTTATGAACAGAAAGCATCTAAAACTAGAGGAGCTTAGCACAGAAGGATGAAGCTGCTGATGAACAAGCTAATGTAGCAATCAATGAAGAGGCAGTGACCTTGGAATTAATTTAAATAACTTTTCACTGGCCTCAAAAATTTAATGGCAGTCTTCACAGGATTATTCAAAGATAGCATAAATAATCATAGGAGAGATTAATTGATTTGCAGTTTGTAGGTCTGACTTCTAATTTGTATCTCCCCTTTTCTACAATGGTAGGTGAAAGCAGGCTGTAGCTCATTATAGCAAAATTCTTAGGAAGACAGTCAGAAAAGCATCATTTATTGTGGGAGAAGCTCTTAAAATTTGTTGTCCCTCTCTCAGGTTCAGTTTAATGTTGTGACTTTTTTCCAGGCTGATACATCATGCTGGCCTCTGTCAGGGGTAGAACAAGTATTCACAATAAAGATTTGAAGACTTCAGTTTGCATTTAAGTGCCTTTTAAAGATCTGATGTTGCTTCCCTTTATTTTAAGCCTGAGTGAGTTAGCTTTGTGGCAGTCAGTAGTGCTGTGTCTGTGTGATGTTCATGAAAGAACCTGGAACAGTGACATTTTATGGTCTGGATATCTTGATCCAAAATATTACTTACATGAACTTCAGATGCTTTGGATATTTTTTCATTTCCTGGGCAAAATGTCCCTGCGTTTTTGGATTAGGTTTTTTCCCCCTCTGCATAGCTTTGTGAAAACCCTGGTTCTTTAATGCCTTTGGTTGATCAGATCTAATTAATGATTGTAATATAATTTGAATATAGAGTAGATTGTGTGGATACTGTAGCTAGAGCACAGTATGAACCTTGCTGTGGCTGAGGGACACACTGTGTAAAGCCCACCAAGGTGAAGTTAGCCCTGCAGAAAATCATTGTTTGTACAGATTTAAGCTACCTGATTCATAGAAGTTCCCAGGTATCTGAACTGGGAACTTGCTTTGGTTAAAAGCAAGGAAGAGCACAAAATGAATAAAGTTCCCTGCTCCTAAAAGGAGAAATAAATCAACTCGGGCCGGTGTCAGAGGGATCTGTCAGCCCCTTACACAAAGCCATATGCCTGCAAGTTTTCTGTGGGTGGCAAATAAATCATTTTGCCAGCCTCTTTTGTGCTTTTAACCAAGATAAGCAGTGCT
This sequence comes from Hylia prasina, assembly GCA_013397195.1. NCBI lineage: Eukaryota > Metazoa > Chordata > Aves > Passeriformes > Sylviidae > Hylia > Hylia prasina. The sequence goes on along the minus strand of VYXD01000331.1, from coordinate 483,756 downwards.
GAGACAGTAACTCTTCCTCAGCCTGTGCCCACTTCTTCCTGAATTCACCTGTCATGCTGTCGCATCAGGTTCCCAGCATTCTCACACCACAGTGGAAAATCAAGGCAAAGCTTTCTCCACCAGCTGAGCTCCCCTTGTCCTGCTGCTCCTACCACACTATTGCTTTTTGCTTTAGAGAATGGCATGGGGCTGTTTAGTGCTGTGGTTGCCTGCAGGTGACTAAGCAGCATGGACTGTAGCTGGTGTTTGAACAGGAGTTGGTCAGAGATCAACTGCTTTGGTATTTGCTGTAGTTCTTAGGTGGGATTTGCAGTTGTTGTTCAAATGTGTTCACCCTGTTGTATAAACATGCCCTGAAAGTGTTCCATGATGTGCTGTGGTGGTACTGTTTGCTCTGGTGAAGTTACGTGCACCTGGATGTCTTATTGCTTCTTGGCTGCACACACTCTCTGACTTGTGCTATATAAAACGTGCTTGTCTGGTTGAGTTCAGGCCCAGGTTTGTGTCTGCTGGCTTCAGCAGTCATCCCATTAGAGGGAAACAAAGCAGCACTAAGGTTCAGAGTCTTTGGTTTATTTTCTTTTGGACAACGGTATAAAAATAGCCCCAGCCTTGTTACCCGAACACCTCAGAGTCGGCCTTTGCTGGCACGCATTGAAACACATTTCTAGCTGTATCTTCTGATACAGCTTTCAAAAGCTCAGCAAAGTCTGGGCTTTCAAGTGCCCATTCCAACAATAACAGCTCAGGAAAGCGAGCTGGCTGCTGCTGCAGCCAAGAGGGAGAGGTGCAGCAAGGCACTGCACGGGGATTACAGCGCATGGGCGGGCGACGGCAGCGCGCCAGGGCTGTGCCAGCGCCTTGTCCCAGCTGCACCTCCAGTCTGACCTGACCCTCACTCACCATGCTGGGTGGTCACCCCAGCCACTCCATCCCTGTGCACTGTCCCAGAGGGGCTGCCAGTGCCTTGGGGACAGGGAAGGGGCTGTCACTGAGGCCCAGCATCGCACCGGAGGTGCCAAAGTGTAACCACATCGCGGCGGGACCCTTGCCTGGGCCTGAAAGTTCAGCCCGCCTGCAAGCAAGTGCACCAGCTGAAAGCAGTTTAATTTACACCCAAATAATTTATTCTAAGTCTGCTTTTCTCACTCATGCATTCATTTTACTTTATTGTAATGTCAGCACTTAGCAGTGAAGTAATGGCAGATCTCTGGAGAACTTCGCACAAGCGAGAAAGCACCATTATCTCAGTTTTACAGATCCTGCTTATGTGGGGAACATATGTGGTGGTGTAATTACACTGATGTGATTAAATCAGTGCAAATCCTTGCTAGAGGGACGTGCTGCACCACTGTAAAGTGGGGCTTATTATCAGTGCAGTTGAATTCAAATTATATTACTCTATTAAGCTGTGCCCGTGTAAGCCTCCACCAAAAGTCACAAACTCACGTGACGAGCTGTGTTGTTTCTTTTTAAAGCAGATAAAGATTTGGAAGAAATGGGTGAGGTTGTGCCTTGCCCAGAGAGCATGCTAGAAGCAATGGGCTTGACAAATGTTTATAGTACTTTCTGTAAGGAAAGATACATGGGTGTGAAAGCGGGGGTGTATTATTATTATCATTTTTAATAGATTAAATTCTTTGTTTAAACTATTGTGGCCATTTTGGACAAAATCCTGTATCATACTAAGGCTTTACAAATCTGTTAAGTAAAATGCATGCAAAATTCAAGTAAATCTTTACCACATGGTTTTGGATTTTGATAATGGGTGGATGGGTCAATGAATAACCATAGTGTGTACAACTTAACTGTACTTTTTGGGTTTTTGGCAGGGTGTGGGCACTGTAAGAAAATGAAGCCAGAATATGAGAAGGCTGCAGAGGTTCTCCATGTAACCAGTGATGTAAGCTAATTTCCTTTATTATATCCTTCAAATAATCAGTAATAAATAACTAGAGTAATAAAAGTGACTTTTCTCCCTACAACAAATTCAGCTGTTCTCATCCTCCCACAGGACCCTTCAAAATGTGCTTCCAAAGTACAGTCTCATCGCTAATGCATGAGCCCTGCCAAAGTCTGAGAAAGAACATTCTGTCTTGAACGAAAACAAAATCGAAAAATGTTTATGTATTCTGCTGAAGGCCTTATACATAATATGATCAAATCCAAAAATGGATTTTTTTCCCCTTCCTTAAAGGCATTGAATGTGAAGAAACATAGGCTTTTATTTATGAATTAGACTTGGAAAAAAAACAAAAGGGGTTGATCCCTATATCAAATACCCTGATTTTAATGGTTGCACCACTCCATTAGCTTCATCGTAAGTGCCCCATCAGCATGACTGGAGAAGAGAGATCCAATAATACAAGTATTAGTGTTATTGATTCAGTCTCGTGCTGTGTATGCCATGCAGGAGGAGAAGTAGAATTGGTCTCCCCCATACTTTAAGCAACTTCTGTGGAGACATCTAGAGTTCTTTTGTTGCTGTTGGAGAGGGAGGAGATGAGAAAAACAAAGATCTGATGAATCATACTCTACAAATGACTGTTCTTCTGTGTGTCTAAAGGTGGTCCATGAAAAGATCCCCACAGGTTAGGGAAAGATGAATTTGCCTTAGAGTAAACTTATCCTTAGCAGTGCTTGTTTCTTCTGGGAGGAAATGTAGTTTCGGGGAATGGCTCTTAAGCATTATAAAGTGAATTATATAAAGAAAATCCATCAGAAATGGGAGGGGAACAGGTAAGACTCTGGTAACATTTAGTCCATAGTATGCCCCTTTCTGGTTTTGCGTCAGTCCTCTGTGTCTTTCTGTATGTCTGTGCACAAAATCACAGAGTTAATCAGGCTGGAAAAGACCACTGAAATCAAGTCCAACCCATGAACAAGCACTACTATGTTAACCAGACCATGGCACCAAGTGCCACATCCAGTCTTTCCTTAAACACGTCCAGGGCTGGTGACTCCACCACATCCCTGGGCAGTCCATTCCAATGTCTAATCACCTGTTACATGAAAAAAATTCTTACTCATGTCCAACCTAAGCCTCCCCTGGCACTGCTTAAGACTATGTCCTCTTGTTCTAGAGGCAGCAAAGGCACCTAGACCATGAGTGACTGCCCCCAAGCCCACTGTAGTCCTGCAGAAGGGGTGTGTGGCTGGAATTTACAGGAGGTGATCTCTGTTTCAGAGTCCGGGTGTCCTTGCAGCAGTCGATGCTACCGTCAACAAGGCACTGGCAGAAAGATATCACATCTCAGGGTTTCCTACTTTGAAGTATTTTAAAGATGGAGAGGAGAAATACACTCTGCCACACCTCAGAACAAAGAAGAAGATCATTGACTGGCTGCAAAAGTAAGTTTTGAGGGTTTTAAGACAGTATTTGGGTTCCTGGTTAGTGACCCTTCCAGTTGGCTTTGGTGAGGAACTAACAGAGCTTTGACACTGCCTAAATCCCTTGCTAACAAGACTACACTAAATTCCAGTATTCAAACCCACAGAAACATGTATGTTACTTATGGTCTCTAATACACCAAATCCTTTATTTGCTGTGGAGTTTTTCATAGCTGCCCCAGTATTTCTTTCTCAAAATAAATATTTTTTCAAGTACACCTTAAGCCTTTCCCCAGAGAAGGAATCGCAATGGCTCAGAAAAATAAACAGAACATTTATTGTTTCCTCTTTATACAAAGCAGCAGATCTCAGTGGTAGTAATTGAATTTCTATAGTTGTACTTTTCTCTTTCCAACATTTCAGAGCCAATGCCTAGAATTCTACCCACATGGGACTGAAAGAAAGCCAGCGAGACCAACAAAACCAGCACCTTTGAGTGCACTAACTAACTTTCCTTGTGTGGTGTGCTGAAATATGCAGAATTAAGTTTGATATGAAAATGATGACAATAATTCCATTTCAAATTAAATTGCTGGTACAATTCTCTCTTTAAGTATGCATTATATATGCATGTATGTAAAAGTATGCATATATATATAAAATATGCATTTTCTTTAGGTAAGCCTAATGTATTTTCTGCATTAGTCAAGCTGAAGAAAACCTGCCAGAGTTTTGTGAATATTTTAGTCATTTAACTATTACATGCAGTTGGCATAAGGAATGTAATCTTTATTTTTCACCTCTTATTTTGTGGGAGAGAAGACTGTGGGGTTTTTTTNCTCCCTCTCCCTCTCCTCTCCCTGCATCAAAGCAGGTAATAGATATGGTCTGGCAGTATTGTTGTAACATGTTGAGGAGCTTTATCTGTATTTTACTTTTAGACATGGTGCTCCCTTGGCCTCCCTGCCCACACAGGCTCCAGGCTGCTGTATCTGTATTGTATGTGAAGTCACTGTCCTCATTTCTGCCTTGCTGGACTCTTGAGCACTGTGTAATTTGTAGTGAGTTCAACAGTCAGGCTGATGCTGCCTGTACATACTGGCAGGTGAATAAGCAATGAGGAGCAGGGAAGTGGCGTTAATTCTTCTGGATCCTGCTGTGGCTCTTGAAGAGTTTTGTCTGCAGCCTCAGCTAGTCAGCAGTACAGGTGAAGCCCAGACAACTTGTCTCCTGCTCTTGGCTCCTGGATGTTCTCCCACATAGAAATGAAGCAGAATTACATCCTTGTCTTCTGACCTAGGATAGAATTGACATAGCTGCACTGAAGCTGGTGGAAATAGGGATGCATCTGGGGTACAGGCTGGTGATAAAAGTACAGCTTGTGGAGACCTGTCTCAATGGGTGGTTGCAGCCATGTGGGTTTTGGCTGTGGTTCCTCTCTGGTGATTGTGCTGCCACAGTAGGTTGTTACCAGTTGCTGGGTAGGTAATTGCAGGTCAGCATGGAAGAGTTTGTGTGAGAGTAAGTCACACCTCTGTAACTGTAATCAATGATAGCTCATAACAACTGTATTCATGGAGGAATTCAGCTAAAGGACACACTGTGTAACTCTTGTCTTTGTCTGAAACACATCTAAATCTTCGTCTAAAAACTGGAAAATCAGTAATGGTGGAAATACAATGAATGTTCACTGAGTGACCTTGAGAAGGACTTCAAAAATTGAAGTTGGTTTTTATGTACCTGATACAACTTAAAATGATGTCATTCAAAGTGTCAGGAAAGTCTGAAAAGCTAATTTATTACCAAGGCGACATATGAAGGTCTTTATACCGTGGCACCATTCTGATGATTTTATGTAAGTAATCAGTATTTAAGATACAGCAGGAATGAATTTAATGAGTCTGAGAGAGGTCTGTGAGCTAGTGAATAGCAGAATTTTTGTTAGAGGCACTCTAGGTGTGCAGGATTGCTCTGATCTAGCCAGTATGTGCAGTCATAATTGAAACCTGACACTCTCTAACAAAGTAAAATATTCCGGTTCAGTCACCCCCAGTATTCCAAATGGAACGATGCTGATTTTTGCATCCTGGCTTTAATATCTGAATTCTAGAGAAGGTCATGAAATCCTTTACAGAAGTTTGCATTACAGCAATAAAGAGTACCAAAAGGATGCTTGAATGGAAGATGCTGTTCTGTATCAGTTGCCTTTTGATTCCACCTGCTTGCTGTTCTTCTCAGTACATGCCTGTGGTATGTATTGATGTTTTTTCCACCCAGATGTTGGATGCAATGTAGGAATTCTTTATTTGACATTTCTACTCATATGCCTGACTACAGTAATTTAAAATATATTTTTATTGAGCTCCAGAAATTAACTTGCATCTTTTTTGCTGTTGCCTCGTGTTGGAAATATTGAGTGTGTCTTTCTACTGCACAGGCACCCTGAAGGATTTTTCACATCAGTTCCCGCATGCTAATTTTGACCAGGACGATGCTGTCCCTTTATCTGCTTCCAGAAACATTTTCATTGTCTTTCTCTTCTAGTCCCGAAGCACCACCTCCACCTGAGCCTGCATGGGAAGAAAAACAGACCAGTGTTATCCACCTTGCTGGAGAAGATTTCAGGGAGTCCTTGAAGAAGAAGAAGCACACGCTTGTCATGTTCTATGCACCATGTGAGTAATGACCTCTCTATGAGGATGGGTTTTATAAGCCCTACATTTACTATGAAATTCTGAATTAATTCCCTTGCTGTCCCCAGACATTTAAGGATAAAGACCTGATTCTTAATATAAGTGCATGGGAGCATCATTGGCACCATCATTTGTATCTTTATAATTGGAAACAAAACAGTATATAATGGTTATATTAATTAATGCAGACACCAAAGCAGGCAGCAATACAGAAACAAAACAGATTTATTTTCCTCTTCTGTATTTTATGTTCCATACAGCAAAATGTGATCCTTTATAGTAGCACAGTGGACATGGAGAGCCTGATTCATTAGTGCAGCACTTCAATAGTGAAATCAATACAGTAGTGTAGGAGGAATCAGTCCATGAGGTGGAGAACAAATTTCAATGGAATACATTTTGTCTGTAATAAATCTGCATTTAAGTCTCCACTGGGACTAGGGGCATAGCTTCCTTCTCCCAGATTGTTTTGCATACAACACATAATCACTTTGTTTTTGAAGCTCCTGAGAAAATTTCTAGAGAAGTTTAGAATCAGTCCTTTTATAAATAAGGTGAATGAGAGGGACCTCTTCTGTTTTCCTGTGCTGTCCCAGAGACAGGCAGTGCAAGTTCTTAACTTTTGAGGGGTTTATCAAAGGCAGAAGATAATCCAGGCATTAGTATTAGATAGTATTAACATGCCTTTATGGCACCATGACTCAGCACCCCCAGATGCAAAAAAAAATTCTTCCATATCACATGGTCAGCAATTAATGGATAACCTTCAGAAAAAGAGCTACCAACTTGTTCCCATTAAATCAAGGTATTTTCCATAAAGAGAGAAAAAGGTCCTTAATGTTTAATCAGGCAGCCCCTTATTTTGCTTTTCTGTTAGAGAATTAAACATGAATGCTTTGGGGCTCATATGAAGGGATGTGGGAGAAAGCAGGGGTGCAGTTAAGGAGAGAGATTTCTGGAAGGTTTTAAAAGAAAACAGAAGGGGACATAATCCCTTCTCCAGTCCAGTTCCCACCACCTCTTGACTAAAAATTGCCCATGTGCCAGGAATTTCTGATTCATGGACCTCAGCTGCTTAAGAGCAAACTGTAATTTTAAAATGAAATGATTGCACATGGAATGGTAAGATTTAGGAGTTCACTGTCTCTTGAGTTCTCTTTACCCGATTAATGACTTTCTGCATAAAGAGGGATTAATTTCACTTTTGGTGCATCTTTTTAAGACAGTTAGATTCTTGATTCTTTTTAAGGCCACATTTAAAGCAAAGACTCTATGATGGGTATGCATCTCCCAGGGCTGAAAGCATGAGAAAACTTGCCTGATGGACTATTTTTTTGCCATTTGACTTCCACCCTTACTTCAGAAGGGGCAAGTAAATATCAGCCTGGCCCTTTCTGTATGAGCAGGATGTAAAAGCAAGGCTTGCATGATATAAAACTATTGAGTCCTTTGAGGCTGCACTTCAGACACATTTTTGCACTGTTTTTGACACAGTGCTGCATGAGACCACCTATATACAGGACAGAGAGGTGTTAACTGGAGCCCCGTCTGGCCTTCCCGTGACTCCTAAGACAGCTTTGCTGTTGTGGTGTCAGTATGTGGGTCATGCACAGTTTCTGATTTGTCAGATTTGTTCTCTCTAAATGTGGAAGTGTCTGTAAGCAAAGTACAAAGCAGGCACACACAGGGAGTGCAACGAGCCTGCACTTTGTTGGGTGCAGGGGAAAGTACTAGATGAGTATTTTAAATCTGCGTTTTCTATGAAATAAACATTAATGCAGTAGCATAATTACAGTGATTCAAATCAGTATATTTTTTTAGCTTTTGTGCAGTGATAATGTGCTTCCTGATAAATTTGGTAGATTAGCTTTTGTTTACCATCTCAATCTTGAGACCTCTTGGAGCTTACATTGCCAATTAATCTTAACTTACTTATTTTAGTGCAGAAGGAACACTGCTAAAATTTCAAGGTCTCATTACCTCAAATAATTTTCTTTTTCTATTCAAATCCTTAGCTTGGGTCAGGGCAGACTCACAGTATGCTACTCCATTCACTTGTGACTCTGTGGCAGTATTTGTTACACTTACACATATGCTGAGATATTTAAGGATTGGGGGGGTGTGTATACATGCATATATAAAGTATGTTTATATATAAATATTTATGCTAAGAAATGTATCTCTCATCTGTCATTAGAATTTAAAGCAGAAAGTTGAGTATTCTGACCTTTGTCAAGCTTTCAGCTAGAGTGACAAACCTTTAGGCAAAGGCCACAGATATATATCTTAGATGCAAATTAAAATGAGATCTGGCTTTCCTGTGGCAGCTTCCAGTCCAAATCACTTAGTATGTATAGGAGAGCAACCAATCTGCTGCTGTGCTGATAACTCAGGGCTGAGCTGAGCAGGGCTTTAATGGTACTGAGCAGTGCTTCACAGTGATTTAGCTCTGGAGGAGAAGGCTGCTACATCCACATGGAAAAGATAGGGAACTCATTACTCCATCTCCTGGAATATGGGTGAAGCATAAAGGTTATTCCTCGTGCCTGTGGAATATTTTAAGGACTGAGAGTCAGAATCAAGACTCTGGAAATTACTGGGGGAAAAAGTCCACTCCTGCAGACTTGACACCGCAGAGACACCACATTCCCATTCCTGCCTGGTGGCGTCTGTGTGTGCTGTAATGACTGGTTTGGGGCAGGAGGCAGGAACAGGGACAGGTTCCCAATACTGACTTGGGAAAAAGTGCCTGCTGCAGAAAACCCAGTGCTGCTTGTGTCAGGGAGTAGATCTTCCTCCAGATGTCCTTTGGGTAGGTCTGTACCATGCCACATGGGCTGGAGTGTGGGCTGGCAAGTGTTAGAACTACTCAGGGATAGGACTTGGGGCAATCTACTGGCATCTATGCTGCGCAGCACCTGGCCCAGCTCTTCTCTGGACCCTTGTGCAGCTCTTGTGAAGATGTAATTGTCATCCCATTCATGTATCTTTAAGTTCAGAAATGCCTAAAATAAGAAAAAGACAATGGTACCGTCTGCAGAAGGGAAGCATGAAGCCTCAGGTGTGTGTGGGGACTGCTGTGAGGGGTTGGAGGAGTATTTGAAAGCAGTAGGATTAATGCACCAGCATTTGAGAAGCTTTGGGGGAGAGTTTGTGAGATTTGTGTCCGTATTTTTTCCATCATCCAGTCCTTGGAGTACTGGATTCCATCAGCTACTTCAGGTTTACTTTTATAACTGCTTGGCTGTGTCCAGAAGTGGGGAGAGGAGACAACAAGTCCGAGTGTGGTTTGGTGTGCACACACAGCCTGGTACATGGATGATGAGGTTTTGGGGGCTGCAGACTCTATTGGGAAGTGAGCCAAATGGACAAGAGCAGGTAGGCTGCAGTGCTGAACCAGCCAGGGTCGGGAGGGCAGTGGCTGCAGGTCTGGGCTCTACACCCAGAGCTTGGTTCAGCACTTGCAGCACTAAGGCAAGGTGTCCCAGGCTGATCCATTTGCATCAGTGCCTTTTCTGGTATCAGCGCTCTGACTTTTCTTTCTTCTTGCTCTTATGTCCTCCCTGTTCATATAGCTTATCTGGATGTGTTTTATCTGCATTTTTTACTTTTATGTGCTCTCTCCACTCTGTTATTCCAGATAATTGAGATTTGACTTTGACAATGCATTAAATTTTAACCTCCTACGACTGTAGCACTGAAAACCGTGCAAAATAGAAGCAGTTGGTTGTGATAAGTTGTCAGAATCACAAAGGGTAACAAAAGTTCCAGTAAATAATGTCTTTGTGGTTGGAGATGTTTTTTGCTGCATTACTCAAACAGAATTAAGGGAAAAAAAAGAATGATTGAAGCTAGGTGAGACACTTCTCTGCAGTGCCCAGGGAGAGACAAGAGGCAAAGGGCTCAAATTGAAACACAGGAAAGTTTGCTTAAACATTTAAAAGAAATGATGGGGTTTTTTTACTGTGGTTGTGGTTGAATATTTGAACAAGTTGACCCAAGAGGCTCCTTCCTTGGAGATACTGAAAACGCAGTTGGAGACAGTGCTGTAGTTGACCCTGTTTTGAGCAAGGGAGTTAGACTAGATGATCTCCAGAAGTTCCTTCCAACACAGCAATGCTGTATTTTTAGGAATCCTGGAGTTTAAGATACACAGTGAGTTTTTATTTGGTTTGGGGTTTGGTTTTGTTGATTGTGGTTTGGGTTGTTTTTCCCCCTTCTCATCCAGCATCTGATTTTCTCTAAACAAGGAAGGCTTAATAACACCCCCTGCTAATTCTTGTGCAGAAACAGAAAATGTCCACTTTCTAGTTACAGGAATGTCATTTTTTGGTTGAGATTGCTGCTTCCAAAGAGACTCCAAGTGAATCAACTATGTCAGAAAGGAATTATATGTAACAGACCAGTCATTAACAGGTCCAAATGATGGGGGGAGGGCACTCTGTATTTAGATCAGTCACTTTTAATGGCGGGACTCAGCACTTACCAAATTCATTCAGTTTCTACTTTTAATGTCAAAACACGAGTTAATAAGCACTTTTAAAAAATAAAGACTTTCAGCAGCAATGGGAAGTAGTGGGGGGAAAGAGCTCCCTTTTAATGGTTTATAAGGGGGGCAGTTGCCAGTTTTATGGACTTGCCACATGGCCTCAATTTGTGGGACTCAACAGGGTTCACAGAATGGGTATTTTTAATAAATGCTTTGCTGGGAGCTGATTTCCAGTTCCGTGTTCAGCAGTGAAACTTTCACTTCACTGGAAATGAATTTCATCAGCTAAAATGTTATTTTCTGGTGAAGCCTGACCCACAGGGGTTACCCAGAGAACACCCAGAAGAAAGGATGGTTTTAATGAGGTATTTTTGGATGGAACAAGTGGTTGTACTGCTGCAAGAGGATGTGCAGTTAGAGACATCAGCCTCCTTGGTTCTTGGCTTAAAACTTTTTGTAGGGTTTGTTTTTCTTTCAGGGCTGGAAGAAGTGAATGAAGGTGCCTAATCTGTGTTGCATCTGATAAAGTCCCAGAAGACTGGGATTTTTGGAGCCATTAAAAGGCTGTGTGTTGATCTGAGGCATTTGTGGGAGATAGTACCTGGGTATTGTTCCTGATGTAAAACAAAGAGAGGAATATTGACATCATTGCTGTCTGATGGGTCAACTCCTGGCCACCATTTAGAAGTAAGTGGGAAATCAGGTAGGATTTCCTCAGCAGGAAGAAATCAGACAGGGATCTGACTAAATGAGTCGTGCCCATCCCTGTGTGTTTAGTCAGGAGCACATAAAATGTTGAGAGCTAAGCAAACCTGCATTCACTTTACCCACAAAGTTTGTTCAAAATATTAGTTATTCTGTATCCTGGTATATCTTCTCTGTGTTTTCACAACAAAACCTGCTTGGTTTCTTCTGTCCAAGTTACGCATCAAGGACTGTCCAGTGACAAAAAGCACTTGGCTGAGAGTCTTTGCCAGAGTGGATCACACTGTGAGCACAGAGGGTGCACATGGCTTTTAGCTGTCAATGCTGCCAGCCAGGAGGGCAGTGTGCTCCTCCCATCCTGAGACCCAAGCTGTCACCAAAAGGCTGTTCTGAAGGAAGCAGTAGTGTTTCCTTTTCATCCTTATTTTTTCGAGCAAGCTGGAACAAAGCTGGTTGCGCCACACACATCTCAGCCTTTGCACAGGCAGTTTTGGGGAGTTAATGCTGTGTTTTGGTTAAGCCACACTGCTGTAAGAAAACATGGCAAATTCTATTGGCCATAAGGCCTCAGCCTGTGGCTGCTGGGCCTGAGATGAGCAGTCTGGGTCTCTGCTGGGTCACTCAGCAGACTTGGGTGACATAGTTCTGTGTGAAGTATGCACAGAGGGGGAGAACATACTCGACAATTGAGTTTATGAGTTCAGATGTGCAGAGCAAAGCAGCAGCACAGATGAATTTAGTGTCCCACGATGGCCTCAGATTGGCTCCCACCAAGAGGTTTTCCTGTCACTTGCAAGCACATCTTGTTAAGTTTTGATTAGGAGGCTGTATCAAAAAGCCTGAACAAAATATGTGTGTTTGTAAATGAAGCTTAAGCGATCAAAAAATTATTAAAAACATGCTGAACAGAAAGAATCCCTTTCAAGGCAAAAACCCTTGCAGGAAGGATTTTCCAGTTGTTTACTGAGGCAGAGGTGAGGTCTGGACCCTCTGATAATGAGGCTTTAAATCCTGTGTGGGCTGGCACTGCAGAATTTTGATATGTTAGCTGTGCCACTAACTGCTTTCTCTCCTGCATCAGTGGTGCTCGTGTTACGGGTGCATTACCAAGGTGTGTTCCTGTCGGTGTAAATAGTGCTGATGCCACAGAGCCCCTTAACAGGCTGGGTTTGATAAAGGATGAATTTATAGAGTGGTCTGTGCAATCAGGCTGGCAGAACTGCTCTTAGCCCTAGTGCTTGTGCCAAGGAGAATAATTGGCGCCGAGAGAACAGTTTGAACTGCTCTCAGCTCAGAAGTTGAGGCGCTTCCCCGCACTGTGTGTAACCATCACAAAGTGCTCACAGCAGCTGTGGTGGAGTGGTGACATTCAATTAAAAGTTATTGGGGTGATCCAGCTCCTCTTGTTTTGTAACCCTAAAACTTTACAGCTACTTGATTTAGTGTGCAGAATATTGCCTGTATATAAACAGCTCCAGCTTGTGAGAAGGGAAGAGGAGGGAAGTGTGTGCTCTTGCTCCATGGAATTCTCTCCTCACAGACACGCAGCTATGTTGGTGCAGTGTCACTGTGGGTACATTAAGAGATCATGAATATGCCACCCATTCTTATGCACTGTCACGAAACCCATTTCCAATAAGACAAATGCTTTTTTTGGTGATGTGTAACATTGTCTTGACAGGAGCTGCTTTTAAGCATGAGCACAGCTGAAATTCCAATGCTCTGCTGGCTGTTGCCAACTCAGCACTGTGTCTTCTATTAGTGGTGTCCACTGGCATGTCAGATGGCAAAATCATTTCATTTGCTCTATAACTGTGTTTGCAGTTAACCAGGGCTGATGCTGGCTTGGTTAACTGCTGTTGCCAGCTCTGTTAGAACAACACAGGCCAGTGACACAGTGGAAAATGCAGGTCTGCTGGAACTGGTGCTCAGGTTTGTTCTGACCTTTCACTGCTCATCTTTACACCCTTTCTGTCCAGAGGTGACTTGCTGTACAGCTTTCCATCTCAAAGGTTTGCTTATTGCCAAATGCTGAGTGGTGGCACGTCATTTGTAATTCACTGCAGTCAGTCATATCCTTGCTTTTTGTAGTGGATGAAACAGTCCAGGAATTTTGTGCCAGGTCTTTTTACACTCCTCACTTTGCAATTTGACCTGTTCTGATGACTTTGTTGCTGCTCTTGCAATTGTTCATGTCTCATGGCTCTGATTTCCCAATAATTTGGGTTTTGTATGTTTTGTCTCGTTTGTATACCTCCCAAGGTGTTACAGAATAAGAGTTCAGATATCTTGGGAAAAAGCTCAACAAAATATATCAGCAGGATGTGAAATTTGGAGTAGTTTGCCTGTTTTTAAGAGTGGTCAGACAAGCCTTGACCCGATGCTTAACTGAAAACCTCATAACATTTTTCAAATCAAAGGACACATAACCCTCTTTCAATTACTAATATCTCGTGTCTTAGAGATATGATTATACTATGGTGTCAGGTCATGTCATTAAATGAGCTTTGGATCCAGATATGCAGTAAAAAGGCCCTCCAGTTCTCTACTGGTGAAACAAAATGAATTAACCTTTCAGTTACATCTCCAAATGCCTTTCTCACATCTGCCTGTGGATTCAATAGCTCCTGTAGCCACACAAATTGCATTGGTTTAAGCAGTATACCCTTTTTCAGCTCTTATCTGTGCAGTTACTGTCAGTGGCCTGTCTTTCCTTGATTGACCAAGTAATATTCTTGTTTTAATTCTAGTTAATCGCTTGGAACTCTTGGAGTGGAAACAGGCTTTGCTTGACTTTGCAGTGTAGAAGCTCCCGGGCTGGCTTTGATAGCTGTGCAGAGTTGCTGCTTGCACTTGCTCAGAATTGCAGTCATTTAAAAACCAATAACGGAGGGCACTATCTACCCCTGTTATTTAAACGGTGATGATTTCAAGCAGAGATGGGGAATTGGAAAGTCATTCTCTGCTCTGCACTTTGCACACTGAGGGCTCCATCCTGCCACGTGCTGAGCCCTCTGAGGCCCTGATGGTTTCGCAGCTGAACAAATGGAATCAGCACCTTGCAGCCCCGCTCCCTGTCAGGCAGGATTGTGAACCCTGTGAGTCACTTAACCTCTTCCTGACTCTATTTAACCTTGGATGTAATGACAGAGGGGGATAATCACGTCTGTCTCTCTTAAGGGCAATTTGAAGCGTAATTAATTGATATTAGTTAAAGCATTTGAGATCACCCGTTGAGAGGTACTAAAGGAAGCCGGGGCTGAGGGGGGAGCAGAGCCCTTTCTCCTGCTGAGGGTAGAGCACAGACACAAATGCCATGGTCTCACAAATCACTGGGCTTTCAGATCCCCTCTAAGGAGTTGGCCAGGGCTTTGTTATGAAAGTACTGACAGTTTAAGTTAGTGTATTTAATATGAAAGCAGTCTACATTAAAATGTGTGCGTGTTTAAACTATCTCCTTGAAAAAAATCTCATGTCAAATATATGCACACCACTTTGTTACTTTATTTATCAAGATTTTATTGCGTAGGAAATGCTAAAAGCATGCACGGCAACAACAGGCTAGGGTTATAAATCATTATGTATTAATGATGGGCAGAAGGTAGGAGGCAGTGCTTTCTGGAATCAAAATGCCTGATCTGTGCTGCTGTAGTGTTCTAGTTGGGATGCTCAGGTTAGGGTTGGCAGGGGCTGAGTCCTCGCCTGACCTGCGGGCAGTGCTGGCCTCCTGCAGCTCTGGCCGCTCGGAGGTGGTGACACGAGGACAGCCAGCCCATGTCACTGCTGCAGCAGTCTCAGCTCAGCGATGCAAGTCAAGGACAGCTGTCTTCTGATCAGGTGCAGAGCCACTCTGTGAAAGCATCTCTTTTAGAAAACCATTTCCTTTCAAACTAAAAATCACTAGTGATGGGGAATGTGAATTTCCATCTAAATTTGACTGGCTTCAGCACGCAGCCAGCTCTGGAGCTTACTGGGCCTTTGGCAGCCAGCTTGAATAACTCATTATAATGAAATTTAGAGACTGACTTTTCTCGATTTTTATCATTTCTTAATCTTTGGATTTAAGCTGTTGACACACTGAGCTTCCTGACTCCCTTTGCCATGAAACACGTCTTTCGGTTCTGTTGTTTTCCTTACGGGTCTTCTGAACTCCCTCCAGTTTGAACTCATTGTTGATTTCTGGGCCCAGAACTGCAAACAGCATTTTAGAGGCGCCAGGCATAGAGGCCCTCTCCACATCTGCTTACTATTTTAATTTACATATTCAGTGAAGTTTTTTTTTTTGACAACTCCATCATTTTCTTTCAAAGCTATACTGCTAGCATTATTTGGATTTCTTTTGCTTCTAATACATTTAAAGTCCCTTATATACTTAAAACATCATTATTACCTCTGCTGACTTAGATACTGCTTTGATGTCCATTTGCTCCCTTTATCTATTTTGTACAAATTGTTAGCTTTTGATTTATATTCATTAAAAACAGCTTCACCTTTCTTCTGTGTGCTATGCTAATACAGCTTCCACTCTTCTAAGGAAACTGAATTAACCTTGTACTGTTCAGCTGTAGAGAGGTTATATTATATCACTGGGCTTTGTAGTTTCAAATTAAAAAAAGCATGAAGTAACTTAACTTGAAGGATGTTTTTCCATATTTAAGCAAATAGAAACCTGTTTTTTGAAAAGAGGACTTGATTCCTTAAGGCTGTTCTGAAAATTTGCCACAATTTTATTTTAAATGTAGTGAGGTGCCTGTTGTACAACTGGGTGCATCTGTTTCATGCACTACTCTCAAGACATCTTTAGAATTGCCATCTGGTCCTAATACCTTTCTACACTGTAGTTTTAAGAATCTCTTAAGTTTTACTTTTGACTCATTATCTTCTCTAAACAATTCATTGCTTTAAAAAAAGCCCTGTTCAATGAAAAATCCTCCATTTGAATGTAATAAAAACATGTAGGTTATTCAGTAGGTTGTTCCACTGCTTTAAAATCCTCTTTGCATGCCTTCTGCATCCCATGGGATCCTGCAATTATGGAAAATGTTTTCACAGGGTATTATTATGTCTGAAAATTTATCAAATTGCTACCACATCATATCAATTCTGTGTCATCCTTACCTTACCTGAAAAACGTGTTTATATTATTTTTTCCCCAGTCTGCTTTTTGTTTAAAAAACAAAAAATCAGTTCACAAGGTGATGTGAGCACTTAGTTAAGTTCTTCTATTTCCCCATGTGCTATCTTTGTTTTACATCATGTAACAAAAGTGTGGTGGCATCATTTTGGAAATCACATCCAGCTCAACCCTGCAGTTCTTTACTTCTTCACAGTCCTCAAAGCAGTGTTTCCATGAGAGTGAAGTTGCAGCCCCTTTCTGTGCCCAGACCAGTGCTGGCTCCTTGGGTCTTTCCTCAAAGATACCTTGAGAAGGTGCTGTACCTTGAGGTTGTTCCTGCTTTCAGTAAATCCAGTCCATGGAAAATAAGCTGGGTTATATATTTTCCATCACTTCATCTCCCTAAAGACCCACTAGCTTTCTTTTAAATGCCTCTCTAATTAGAGGATATTTAATCTGACTCCCTCTCCCCTCAGTGGTAATGGCTCTGAGTGAAGCCTGCTTGCTTGCTTGCTTGATTTCCCTTGTCTGCTGTTCATAAGCCATTCCTCTTGAATTTTTCCCACAGAAACCATATTTCTCATATACTGGCTCAGTCAAGAACTACTTGGTTTTCAAGGTGAGGAATGTGATGGTGCCTGCTGTGACTCTACCACATCTACCAACTTTACAACATGAATGGTGGAGAAAAACCTTGTAGAAAATACTGGGTTTGTGTAATTTTTTTTTAATTCGTAGTACAAAGGCAAAGAGAACTTTGGAACTCCTCAGTTGCAGGTGTTTTCACATGGATCCAGGGACCTGTGATTTAAGCAGGCAGCCCTCGTGCCCCAGCAGGTCAGGGGGAGCAGATGCCACAATGGACTGTATGGGGGTCCTCCAGAGAGCCAAGTTCTGAGCACAGAGCTGAGTGCCTGGCCAGGGCTCCATTAAAGCTGTATTGTTTGCTCATTGTGAACAGGGAATGTCTCCAGCACATGCTACTGCACATGCCTGAGATGGCAAATTCTCTTGTTTTCCTACCAGGTGATGCAACTGTGTTTCAGCATTAGGAAATGGAGTTATCTTGAGATGTGCAGCAAGGATAGAAGTTCCAGTTCTGGCATCCTTTGGAAAGGCTGGATGTTTCTCTCACATTTCTCCAGTCAGGCACAGGAAATTACTGTTCAGTTCACTTCTGCTCTTAACCCTGCTGAGATCAAATTTGACACTGTTGTAAAAATGAAAAAAGAAAATTGTTAAAGCAAAGCCCTGCATCTGTGTTAGAAGGCTCTGCTCCCAGAAGTGCTGCTTTCAATGCTGCTCAGTTAAAACTTCACTTCTTTCCTTGTCCTTGCAGGAAGTCTGTGTGCTTACCATAGGATCCAAATTATTCAACTAAAATGAATTTTCCCACTTGTTTAGTCATAGTGGCTGAGAAGGGGCAGGACCTTTTGGTTCCTGACACCTTACCCACACCTTCATATGCCACTGCTTTAATCTCTTTCCACTGCAGCCCGTCTGAAAAATCCTTTGTAAGGAAGCTGCACACTTCCTATCCTCATGTACTGTGCTCAGTACATTTCCTCTCCTTGCACTTTGGAATCTAGAAGATAGTGTTAACACTTAAAATAAACGTGTGATAGTGGGTGTGAAGAGGGAATGGGGAGAACAAGTTTTCCGTCTGTCAAAATGAAGACATCAACCTCTGCTTTTATTTTTTTTGGCATGTGTGCTTTAAATAGAATGACTGGGTTGGGTGACTTCCAAGTGTTTGCTGCATTTGGCAATCCTTCTAAGTTGTAACAGATGAAGTTCTGCTGTTCCATATGATGTGCTCCTTCCCCCTTTTTCAGTGACTCCTTGAAACTCCTTGGGAATTCAGTGTAGCATTCACATCTGTTCCGTGGATGGATGTCCAAGGCTAACAAAATGCCTACTGGACTTGGAGGCAGCTCTGCCAAAAGCCATATGGTTGTGTTTTAGTTTTGTGAGCACAGTGCAGTAAAGAAAGGAGGTTGGGCCAAGAGAGAAGTGAAGGGAGGAGGGATGGAGCTTCAGATGGATGAATGAAGGTAACTTCTCATGATTTGGTATTGGATCTGGTACTTTTGTGTGGAGGAATATGCTTGTTATTTGTGTTCCCATTTTCTTGCAGAATGTGGCTCATGAAGAGCTTGTACCTACTACAACTTCACTAAGGGCTTGGAGAGAGGCCTTACTGTCCTGAAATATCTTTTACTGAGGGTTTAAAAGATGTTCTTTGGTGAAATCTAAATTTCAAGCTCAAGATCATAAGCAAAAAAGGGAACCTGAAGGGTTTAAGTTTTTAGGAGCATTTATGTTTTAGTGTTACAGTTGGAAGTGCTTTCCAGAAAAACTGTAGCATGTAGTTAAGAACAAGTGTTCCTGTTTTAGAGGTGCCTGATTTTTATCCATTTTTTGTTTCTGAAATTCTTTTTAGATGTTTTCACCATTTCTGATTTATTTGTGCAGAGCAGTGTTAACAAGTCAACCGAGGCAGTCCCCCCACAGTACAGGAAATTATCCAAGGTTTGTTAAGAGGCAGGCTTGACCTGCAGGCTCTTCAGTATCAGGCAGACAGGCCAGACAAGTGGTAAGAGAGAAAATGGGTCACCAAAGTGGGCTGATGGACATGGGAGCAGCCTGAAACCCTAGCCTCCTCCTCCTCCTCTTTCTTCCTCCTCCTCCTCCTTTTCTTTCTTGACCATTTTCTCCCAGGCACATGCTGAATGACTCAACAAGGTTAATAGTTTGCAAGCTGTAGAACACTGCACTATCTCCCACTGAAACACAGCTGCCATCGTGCTGCATAAAGAGTTTGAGGCCATTAAGATGGATTTACACAAGTGCCTCAGTTTCCCAGGAAACATCCCCTTGACTTTCTGGTATTTTTAGCTAGTGCATAGACTCTTAGTGTATTTACACAGGCATGTCACTGAAGTGCTTTCAGAATCCTGTTCCAAAGAAAGAAATGCTCTAAAATTCAAAGCAGTGCATGTAAGCAACGAAATTACATTTTGGTGAAGCTGGAAGGGGTATTCAGCCTTTCCTTTGTGGAAAGGGGTGTGCAATGTTTATGCACAGATACTATTTTTCTTGTCAGCTGAAAGTGAGAGTAGCTTAGGAGGATGGCTGCAAGTCTCCTAAGAGGGCATTTGTTCAGTCCTGATTTTAAAGTAACACAGACACTTGTTCATCATGTAAAATATTGGTAAACAACAGTAGTATAAGCTGTAATTGGTGTTTGTGAGCAACTCACTTGTGATTTTTCTGTTCCTAACCAGAAATAATACCAAGATGAACTCCTTTGTCAGCACTACACAGGCTTGACTGAAGTGTGTCCATTCCTTTTTTAATGTGCTTGTAAGCGAAAAATAGTGTCCTGAGTCTTTGCTTGGGATCAGCCTCTGTGCTGGGTTTGAAAATAAGTAATTTATTACACATATGCAAGTACTTTCCTTTTTAAAGCCTTATTTAGTATAATAATGATGATTTGAGAGTAGTTTAGATTATTCATAGACAATAATTTGTAGGCATTGCTTCTGAATTAAGAGCACTCACATCTGAACCTTGAATCAAGAGAAGAGTTCTAATTTCCCTTCTGTGACTTTTTCTGAAGTGTTTGAGTAAAATCATTGTGTATTTAAGCAAGGGATCAGGTGGCCTTTTGTTCAATGCTGCAGTGGTACAAAGATGTATCAGCCCATCTTCCATACAAAGCTCTGGGGGTTCCTGTGTGCTGTGTCTGTAAAACCCTTCAGGGGTTGCCCAGTTGTGGTGAACAGCAGGAAGGTCTCCAGGAAGGCCTGCAGCAATCATCCTAACCTGGGACTGGACATTTGCTCTCCATCCATGAAAGATGTCTGGCCTATTGGACTTGCTTCTCTTCCCCTCCCTTATGTTCCCAGTGGCTTGGCTTTAACACAGGCCATTTCCAAATATTATAAATGCTCCCAGCAATTTCCTTTCCAACTTCCAGCCTCCTGTTCCCAGCTGTTGCTGTCTTTATTCCCTTGCCCAAGTGTAGCTGGTGTCTGTGGCAACAGCAACAATAACCTGTCTGGCAATATCAGGAGGTGCAGAGCAGGGCAGGGGTCTGTGTGTGGCTGCTCTTGGAGTGCCCTTAGGGGACTGCTGATGGAGAAAAGCCCCCTGCACCATGGCCCCTATTATGGGATGTCATGTAACTGTAAATATACACCTAAACTCCTTGAAGCCACAGGGATTTTAAACGTGTGCTTACTTTCATGTAGCTGACACATGGTCTACACATGCTTCGTCCTGCTCAATCCAGAACTGGAGAGCTCCTGTCTAGAGCAATTTTTAATCCAAATTTTCCACTGATTTACCTTGTGTCTTGAGTTTGTCCCAGTATCTTTACTACAACTAAAGTTTATGATGTCTTTTTCTTCCTGTGTCAAACAGGGTGTCCTCACTGTAAAAATGCCATTCCACATTTCACAACTGCTGCTGAAGTCTTTAAAGAAGATCGCAAGGTAACTTGCTGTTAATTATTTCTGTGATATTTAAGAATGTTTTCCAAAATTGGTACCTTATAGGCTTTGCTTATTAATAAGGCAATAGGTTTGTAGATAAAATTGCTGTTACACTAAAAGAAATGTATCTGCATCATAGGGGTTGTATCTTTTATGGTCAACTTGAGTTATACTTTCAACCTGTTCTAGCTCTGCTAATTTGCTGTCTTTTATGTTTAAGTCTTTGTGTAAAGTTACTTTGTATGAAGAGAAATACAATTCTTTCCCACTGAGGGATTAAATAAAGATAATTCATATCATTTCCATTCCCCTTCAACTTTTGTCAGCTGTTGGGGTGCATGTAGAGAAACCACAAGTTGTGTGATAGTCCTGAAGACCTCAATCATATAACTAACTAATCCTTGCTTGCATAGCACAAAATATAATATATTTCTGTAAGCTGGCTGACGGGAGCCCAGGATGCTCTTCTAGGACCCTTATGCTTTGGCCTTGAAAATGCATCTGATGACTGAATCACACTGGGTAATTTCCTTGCATCAGCTGAACTGTTTTTTAAAAGAGCACATACAGATCTAGGATTTAAAAAAACCCAAACACTTGAGCCCCTGTATTTAACCAGATAACTAGCTAGGAACCTGTTTGATATCTTTCCATGAACCATATTTCATTCTGATCTCTGAATTTGTTCCAATTTCACAATTGCTTTGTGTTCAGGTGTGGCAAGAAAAAGATTTGGCAATTTAATACGTAAATTGCTCTCTGCACCTTCTGAAACAGAGAGGGAGGTGCTGAGCTCTTCTCCCTGGAATCCAGTGACAGGATGTGTGGGAATAATTCAAAGCTGTGCCAGGGAAGGTTCTGAATGTACAGTAGGAGACACTTCTTTACCAAGTGGGTGATCAGTCCCTGGAACAAGCTTCCTTAGAGGGGTGGTCGATGCCCTGAGCCTGTCAGTATTTAAGGGACATTTGGACAACATCTTAACAACAGGCTTTAACTTTTGGTCAGCTCTGGATTGGTCAGGCAGCTGGACTAGATAATCCCTGTAGGTCCCAGGGTGAAATAGTTCCTCCTATTCTATGTTCTAAATGAAGAGGTAATATTGTAACAGTTGTACTCCATAACAGAAGAATTTTTGTCATTTTTTTCTTTTCCTCTCAGCTGTTCTGTAACTCAAAGAACATGCATCAGATTGACAAGAAACAAATCATTCTTGTATCACTGACTGCCTAAATTAGGAGTCCCTCACTTCTGCCCTCTGGCACACAGAAGATTCATAGGCATGCAGCTTTTGGTTCTCCTACTGCTCTAAATTAATTTGCTCAGATGCCTTTTGGTTACTTCTTTGTTTCCAAGATCTCTGAGAAAGTATCCTTGTTTTCCCACTTTTCTGGTAGTTCCCAATGAAGCCTCTCTTTCCTAAACTCATTAAAATTTCAGTCAGAGGATGTGAAACAAATGTACCAAACAATGTGAAACTTGCTTATTAGAGCCCCAGGATGTATTAACAAGCTGAATCGTGGCACAGTTAGTTGGACAGGGTGGTGGTGGGAAATGCAGGCCTGGGAAGCTTTTCCTTCAGCCTGCAGGTTATGAAAGGACTCCAAGAGCAGAGCAGTGATTGACAGTTGCAACTCTTGACTTCAGTTTAAGGCTGAAGTGGGGAGATGTAAAATGTAATGAGTTGGAACAGGAGAGCCAGTAGGGAATATTAAGGCTGGTACAGTTTTAAAGAGGTGTGTGCAGTTAGGGAGAATGATGTTATTCCACCCCAATGACTTATGAAAGTGCCAGGCACTGATTATGTTGGGAGCCCCTATTTAATTGTGTACAGCTATAACCTGCCAAGGTGCTTCCTGCTGCCAGTTTGTGCCATTGTGGAAAAGAAAACAAACCTGTTTTAGACTTGAGAAGGGCATGTTGCTGTTCCCACAAGCAGTACAGGTCATATTCCCTGTGTCAAAGTAGACTGAGCCTTCAAACTAATTTGTAGTTCTGTAGGGTTTCAAACTTCGGTAAAATCAGTGCTTAAGAGAAAGGAAGTATTTATTCTTTCAAAAACAGGGCAAGATTACTAATTTTCATTTTAAGTAGTAGATTCTTTTCACTACTTCATTTCTATAGTAGTGTCCTTTTTTTCCCCCTGAAGAAAGGTTTTTCACTGAACAGAGTATTTTAGCATTTAAAGTGTATCTTCTTCTTAAAATAAGGGTCTTTTAATTAAACATTTAATACTGGAGAAGCCAGAGAACAATCAGAAACATTCCAGCCTTGAATTGGTTATAAATGGTATCCTAAAAGGTATCCTTTGGGAGACTTTGAGTCTTTACATTGGAATTTTGAAGATGAGCAGAGCTTGAAGCTGTTAAATACGTGTCTCTGGCTCTGCAGATTGATTGCAGGGGGGTTGTTTTGGTGCAGAAGTCCCCCTCCCCCGGGGCTCTGTGTAATGCTCTGTACTTTTTCATCATCTGCACTGCTGGAGTTGGAGTTTAAAAATGCACTGCTTGGAACATTGGCTCTAAATGTCAGCTCTCATTGGCCACATCACTGCTGGTGGCTTTAGCCAGAATCCCCGGCCTGCTCGCCAGCCTGGGCCAGTCCTGTGGCTCCGGCTGAGACACACAAACCAGAGCCTTCAGTCTTTCCATCTTCCTGGAGAAATTCAGTGCCAGGAGGACCAGATCAGTGGAGAGGCTACTCCAGTGGCAGTGGGCATGTTGTTTCAGTTATTTAAAAGGAAAAAACCCCATCTGGAGCATTCTTAGCTTGGGGCGCTGTGGCCTTCGCACACAGCTGCCAGGGGAAGGCCTTTGGCCAGGGCCCCACAGCTCAGGTTCTGGCAGTGACCAGTGAACGTCAGAAAATGCAAATGTGAGGGTTGTCACTTAGCTGAACAGACTGAAGAGCAGGAAGGCATGTTCAGTGACTGCCCCACAGTCTCTCTTGAAAACTAAATCTTTAAAAAATCTGCATTCTGCCTTTTGGCTGATCCTAAAGCTCAGCTTGAAGAAACTGATTTGTGATGTTCCAGCTTGGATTTGCTGAAGGAAAGCTCTTGACTCTTCAAGGCCTCTCAGTAACAAATCTCTGGCACTCCTGCAAAGGGACTGCTCTTTCAACAATCTTCCCATTTTCACAGGAGACTGTTCCTGTACAAATGCATTGACCCAAATCAGAGCATTACAGCTGGGTTCTAGTGAGTTCCCACAGAAACAGCTGTGGCAGCAACTGCTGGAAGGTGCAGCAAATGGGGTGAGCTGGGGTGTTAGTGGGTCAGTCAGCAGTGAAACTGGTGGGTCCCCAATGTGTACTGTGAATCACAGTTTAAAATTATTATACCAACCAAATGACTCTACAGAGTTACTCAAATGAGTTAATATTTTAGTTTGGCAAGGAATTTGATCCCTGTTTGCTTAAAAAGCATGTGCTGAATTTCTTTTTAATTAGACTCATTAAATATGGTGATGTTAGCACTGTACATCACGTTGTACTAATGGATGTCCCCTTTGCAAATAGGGCTGCTTTGAGAACAGCTGATGAACTGCACCTCCTGTAATGATGCCATGCCACATCTGGGCAGCTAATAATGAATCTCCCATTTGCAAGGCCTTTCAGAGATCAGTAGCTGAATTGCAACAAACTTTAGCAGACCAGTCCCTAACTGCTGTTAGGATACAAACCAGGTGATATAAATAGAAACCTATGGAGTAGTAATCATAGGGAAGAATGCACATCTCTCTTATTTATAGGTGCTTTTAAGACAGTTGGCAACAACAGACTTTTTTACTAGTAATCAGGTAATTGTCATCTGGAATTGATTATACTTTTAAAATGTTGTTTGGAAGCATTTATTTCCATGCTGCAATTTTGCTTTTACTTTTTTTAAAGCTTATCAAATATCATTCTTGCCTCTAATCAATATTCAGTTGGCTATTCACTTCCATTTTCATAACAAAAGTCAATATTAGCTCTAGCAGAGATTTATTTTCTTGAATCAATAAACCAGTGTGTGGCAGTACATATTTTAACAGGAGATCAGCTAGGATTGCAGGGGGTTATTTTACCATATCATCACGTGGTGACTGGGAGGCAAACTGTTAAAAAGAAAGCTTTAAGAACAGAAAGGAGGAGTTACCTGGAAGGTCAAGGGATTCCACTTTCAATTTTCTACACATCGGTTTGAACTGTTGAATGTAATTGTGTTTCTTACCTGTAAGACTCCTCTAAAGCAAAAAATTGTTTCATAATTCTGTTGGAAGGGAACTATGATTTCTGATCTGTGATTAGATTATACTGCCAGTACTTCTTTTTCCTTCTAACACTTAGTAACAAAATAATGCATCACCCTTCTGTTACAGCTGGGGCACCTGGAGATCAGTGGTCACATTTCCAGCGTAGCTCCACTTCTACTGAAGCACCTAAAAGAAAAGTTCTGGTTTTTGCAACAGCACAGCTTTTGTGATCAATCCTCTTCATTTGAAAAATATGCCATGCTCTATTTCCTCAGAGCTCTTCAGAGCTGCTCATACACTGCTCACAGTCTATTGCCATACTGAGTTAAGTTTGCAACTCTGTAGTTAAGCTCCCAGTTTTTTGGTAGGAACATGAAACGTTGGGGGATTCCTTTTTCAAGTAAAGGTATTTTCCAGTCCCAGATGTTTTTAGATTAATATTAACCTATCCTGACTCTGGAGAAATGCATACTTATTTATTGGGTTGTTGTTGTTGCTGTTGTTATCATTATTGTGAATTACTGTACATACTCAGCTGATACTATTAATTATTATAGAGTGCATACCAGTTGTGAGGAACTACTTGTAAAATTAAGAAAGTTGGATGTACTCCAAGAAACTTCCTTTGGGGTCCACAGTCTCTGATTGATTATCTTTTCATTTGATGACATTTCTATTCCTGCTACAGCTACTGAACAGGCTGGTGATAGACCTCAGCAGCATTGGCTCTGGAGAAAGGACTTGTATATAATGATGTATTGTCAATATCTAAGGCAGCAGACCTTTGGGTTATAGAGAATCCATAATCCCGTGGAGTTTTGTGCATGTTGCAAATATAGCACTTACAGCTTTTCCTCCCTGAAATGTTTTTTCAGTGGATTTTCCCCTCTGGTTAGAGGAAAGCTCAAGAAATTAAATTTTAGCCCTAACAATCAAAATCTCCATAAAATCAATCTTGCCTTCTGAAAGCTGTTGCACTGCATTTTTCCATTATGACATCTATACACATACAAACACACACACATAAATGTTAGACCAGTGTTAGCAGAGATTCTTTCTCTCACAGATTTTTAGAGGGTTTTTCCTTCTTGATGAGAGGGAATTTGTGAGAGGTGATGCCAAGTGTCTTGGCTCCTGGACACCTATTACAGATGTCTTATGCTTAATATGTCTGTAGTTTCTGGTTGAAACTACAAACCAGTGGGTTTGCAGGTCAAAGCAAACTGACTTGTGCTCTCCAGTGCACTTCTGTGTAATTGTTGCTGGTAGTTGAATATGAAGACCAGTTCTGAGAGGAAAATTCTCCAGAAGTCTTTAACCACTTTTTGAGAGAGGTTTTTTGGGTTATTTTTCCTGACTCAGTTTTCTTCTTTAGTGAAGAAGAAAAGCTGTTGCTAAGAGGGTTGAGAATGAGGGGAAACTTTCCCTACATTGTATCACTGCGCACTTGAGCCAGGATTCTGCATCTTTTTACATGCAGCCTTTCATTAGAGCCATGCAGGAATTCACTCTGGTAGGACACACCTCTCTCAGCAATGGAGCTCCATATTCACAGTCCATGAAGACACAAACAGAAAGAAGCAAAGGGCATCAGTGCTATTTGCTGAAATTCTGGTGTGTCTCAGAATTCAGTTGTCTGGAGTTGATGGAATGGAGATGAGAATTGGTCCTCAGTGCAGAAGTGTGTTTTGCTACAAGTGTTTTCCAGCATCACTTTTCTCTCAGTGCACTACATTTGATCTTCCGCTGTGAGACAGGCAAGACAATTAGGACTGTGATGCTATGATAATGAGTGCACAGATATGGTAGCAACCTCTATATTTAGGCTGCCTTAACATTTCCACTCTAAAGTAATCACTCAAGCTCTCCTAAGTACTCTTACTCAGCCACAGTTGGCAGCAGGCATTGAAATGCAGCCTCAGATACAGTCTTGGGAATTAGATGTTCCTTTATGAAATTTTGCTCACGTCTGTATGAGTTACAAGGCTTTTGAAAATCACCGCTCCTCTCACTGGCTGTAAAAATAACCAAACGTGTGTGTTCTGAAGAGCTGGGCTCAAAATGGTGTTTGCAGTGGTGGGGCTGTGTGGGAGCTTGCATTAGGAGCACTGCGGAGGACAGACCATGGACACATCCCCCAAATGCTATTCCAGATGTGCCATTAGACACAGCACTGGGCTCCTGTCGCTGCCTTAGACTGAGATCTTTGTGGGCACAGCTAATGCACAGATGGGCCAGCTTAGGTTTCCATGTGCTATAGAGGAGAGCTGTGCCTCAAAGATGCTACTGAGCATTTCTGTCAGAAGCCACCTCTTTAACATCCATCAGTCATCTGTTCTGAGGTAACAGGTGAAGATGTTCTGAACAAGGTTAACAGTGGCTTATAGCAATGCATTCCTGCACTGCACCCTCTCCTCACTGGGGACTGTTCTCACAAAAGCCTTTTGTAAATGAAATTGGACTCTTTTCTCCAGCCAGTACCAGGTTAGATATTTCCAGAGGTATAGATAAAGAGACTTTCTTCCTTCTTCCCTCTTCCTTCCAGTGTACTAAAAACTATTTTTCTTAATCTTCAAGACACTAAGAACAGATGGGTCATCAGTGACAACAGTTTAATGTCTCAAACCAGCTAGGATCTGGATGAGCACATGCTGCATATCTTCCCTTTTTTTCTGGCTATAATCTCTCCCTGTGTGATATTTAGAGCAGTGAGAAAAAAGATTATTTTATATATTCTTCTAGTTCGTAGGAAAATAGTATTCTTTCTACCTTCATGCTGTGTCATGAAATAAATGTTTGTTCTAAGCTTTTCTTTACACAGAAGTAGCCAACAGAGCTGTAAATTTTGGCTGGCTGCTAAGGTCAGGAAGGCAGAAATACTTAGATGAAACTCTTTTACAGTTTCCTAACTTTTCATTTAAATTGGCCCTGAATGTCTAGGAGTCTTTGTGTTTACAACAAGAAAAAAAAAATACGTGTTTTTAACAACTCTCAAGAGCACTGGTTCTGTAATAGCCTTAGTAATGTTTAAAATCAGAAACCAGATATTTAAGGTAAGAACACTGTTCACTTTATCTAGTACTTTCCACTTGAAGACGGACCAAGCGCGATCATACTGAGTATTGTCTTGTCAGGCTTTCAAAGCCAAAACAAAACAAGCAAATTAACTGAAGTTGGCTTTGCCAATCTATTTAATTACTGCTAGGATAATGAGATCAGGCTTTCTCATTTTGACAGTGTCACCATGAAACAGGAGGGCTTTGTGGAATATTAAGTGATCTTTTAATTATGGAAGAACAGTTCAACCGCAACCTTAAAGTCATGCAAGCAAAAGGTATTTTGATCAGCTGTTAGAAAGAGGCTTGTGGAAAGGAAACTTCAAATTAAGATGTGTCTGCTATGAAATTAGCACTTGATAAATTGTAACCTACAAAAAAGTTGCAGAAAATCATTCCTCTAATTTATTTGGTTGCTTTACCTAGGTTGTACGTGAACATGCTTGCCCTTCAGCAGGGCCTGGCTCAGCTGTGAAGGCAGAGCTTATGTGAGCAGCCTGCATTCAGAGCCCCAGCTGCTGCTCACAGGAACAGTGAGGGTGAAATCACAGCACAGGGCTCAGTTGCTTTGCATAGAAACCTATGAATTACATTTTGTTTCAGCATCAGAACTGTTGAAGGCAGCCCCTCCTCAATACTTCACAGAGTCAGGATTTGAATGTTCAGAGCTTGTTGCTCTGTGAGGCTGCGTTTCCTCGCCCTGCCTGTGTGGAAGCAGGCACGGACTGAGGGTGTTGCTCCACTGCCAAGTGTGGCAAGCTCTTTCCTACTCAGGGTTTGTCTGTGTGACAGTAGCATCTAGAGGTTTCAGAAGGAATTAAAGCCCACTTTGCTAATGGCTGCATATAATGTATAGTCCTGGAAGAAGACAGGAAAGGAAATACAAATCCAGGCTGAGATTGTAAGCAAGCCACCTTCTTCTCTATGTGCAGTGCTTGGTAGACGATGCTCTGGCCTCTCACCCATCCCCATTTGGCCTTGGAAGAACTGCATGCAGTTTAGAAAAGCTATTTGGAGTAGAACTCATTAATCTATGAATAGGCTGCATAAGTGACCAGCCATGTTTGGTAGCTTTTCCAAGCACTGGAAAAGTTGGGTTAAATGAGTTGTTACTGTCACCAAAGCCACTGTCACTGCTCATCACTTAAAACCAAAGTGGAGGAAACATATTGCAGCATGACAGAGCTGTGACCACTGTGCCTGGATTTGATTTTATTAATCCAGCCTCTGCATTTCCTGTTTGGAGTCTAACACAGAGCTCAGTGGGAAGGCTGCAAAGGTGATTCTCTGCTCTGTGAGTTGAACGTGCTGTGCAGCTGCGCTGGCCAGGTGATGACCACCCTCTGCTCTCCCTCCACAGCTGAGCTCTTACAGGAGCCATTGCATGTTTGGCAGAAGACTTGGGTCTCTCTCAGTGCTAAGGCTAAGCTGCAGCAGCATCACCATGGAATGGGCTCTTGCTTTGTCTTCTCCTGCCTCAATGTGATCTCTTGTGTTTCAGATTGCCTACGCTGCAGTGGACTGTGCCAAAGGACAGAACCATGACCTGTGTAAGCAGGAGGGGGTCGATGGTTACCCCACCTTCAACTATTACAACTACGGGAAATTTGTGGAAAAATATACTGGAGATCGAGGGGTAAGTGAAAGCAGAGTCACCACCTGGGACAGGGAGCAAAGTCTCCTCTGCCCGTCCTGCCTTGCAAATGAAACCTGTGGAGTGAATTTTTACCATGCCTCTGCTGCTGTCTTACATGGATGAATCATAGTGTACCACACCCCTGTACATCTCTGCATTAGGAACACTCTTGGTCTATTTTTAGCAACATGAGAAGAGGAAAAAGGATTAGATTTGGTAATACTCTTTGTATATTTTATTCTTTAAGCCGAAGTCTGTGACTGAATTTGAACTGAGTGAAAGGGAAGGGTTTATTGCATGTGCTGCTGGCAGAAATGCCAGAAAATACAGGACTTAACCCTGTCAGTTCTGGATTGCATGGACACTGCAAACATGTTACAGGTCCACCAGGCTGCCAAGTGGTGACAGACCATTGGTTTTATAGCCAGGACAAAGCTGTCCTTTGGAGACTAAAGGAAAGTAAATATCTCATTTGCCCTGAATCAGATTCACTCCTGGCACTCAGGATGGGAAGAAAAATCGTGCCATCTACCCCTGGGCTGAAGTTTCATTCTTTTGTCCTGCTGTGGCCAGCTAATTATATGCTACGAGTGCAAGAAATGGGGGCAGAAATGGCATAATGCCTTCAGGAGTTGTAAAGTGCCTGAAAATAAGGAAGCAATTCAATCATTTGTGGGCTGCCTTTGTCAACCTCCTAGAGGGAGGTTAGTCCTCAGCAGCCATTGATTGCCTGGGGTCTGCAAGAAAAACTTGGGGTCTTTGAGCTGTGCAGTGATTTTGATAAAAGATTCTTGCCTGAAAGTTATTGCTGCTGTTAGAACACAGAAAATTATATAGAAGCCTGAATTAAAAAGCCAGGTTCTGAGGTTCTCTGTTAGTCAGGGTCTTGGTGAAATCTTCATGGAGCTTTGCCTCCCAGTTTTCTTCAGCATACTTGGACTCCAGTAATTACCATTTCATGGTGTGGATTCAGCCGTTGTTATGGATACTGTGTTTAGTTCCAATTCTGGATCTTTTCTTAAAAGTAAAGATAGGTACAGTAGCCAACAATTGAAGTAAGATTTCAGCTGCAGTTTTTGCATCTCTAACCCATTCTTAGAGAAATTATATATGAAAGGAAGGATCCATGGTGGTTGATAAAAAGAACTAGTGCTCTGAGGCCACAGGAGTTAGGAGATATTTATCCATATGCTGGAAAGTGGACTAACAAATCCCGTATATGCATCCAACCCTTTCTTGGGTAAAAGTTACCCAACAGGAACATCCCAGTCTCTCTGCTGATGGCTGCTCTCTTCCCCTTCCACCTCTCTGGAGACCACAGTTTTCTGCTTGTGCAGCACTGAATTGGGGTTTGATTTATCATGGCAATGCTGGAGGCAGTGCTTAGCACAGTGCCTGTCATGGGGGCTGTTGATTGCCAGATGTCTCCAGGTGACAAAGGGCCAAAGCTTGTCACTTCATTTATTTTCTGTGGGAGAACAGTGAATAGTTTAAGAAAAGCTTTTTGTTGTTCAGCCTTCTAAAAGCTTTCCAGCTTTGTGATTTGGTTTGGGTTTATTTTGTTTCATTGTTCCTCAACATTGCTTTAAGTCTAACTTCTGTTAGTTGCTCTCTACCTTTGGTATTTTCCCTCTTCATCACCAGTTTTGAGTGGTGTATTCTGTGATTGTTTAAATACCAAAATGGTCAGATTGGGTGGGAGCAGTGTCACCTGCCCAGAAAACTTCAGTGTTGGGTACCAGTAGACAGTGTATTCCAGCACAGGTGTTCACACCTCCACCCATCTGAGCCTTCCGAAATGCCTGAGAGCTGTGTTCACAGCTTTCCTTGGAAAAGGAAACTGCTGGCATTCAGCAGCCATAAGTCATAAGTTGTTGAAATACAGAGGTTGGCATCTAGACAACCGGGTTTGAAACTTTTGATAATAATTTTATTAGTAACTTGAAAAAAATTACCATCATTGGAATGTTTGGAGGAGGAAAATCTTGATTGAAACTATTAGAGGATGAGTGGCAAATGTGTGTATAGTCAACAAACAATCCAGTAGCTGCTTTTAGAATGACACAAATAGCATACAAAGGCAGCTTGAAAATGTCTTTTGAGTGTTTTCAACAAAAAGGCATCAATAGCACTTCTAGTGACAGATTTTACTTTGTTCTGTGAGTTTTAGGGACTTTTTTTCTGTGTCCCATCTCTTCAAAGTTTGACATGTGGGATGTGCATGGATATTTTCCCCTTGCAGTGGAGCAGCACTGGACCAGAGCGTGGCACAATGAGGCAAAGCAGAAGCAGTAACTGCTCCCTAGTTTCTATTCTGCCATGGGGTACAGAAAACAAACAACTGCTCCTTAGTTTATATTCTGCTGGGATACAGAAGCTCAAAGTGTTCTTGATGCATTGTTTTGCTTTCTTGGTAAATATATGACCCATATTTTTCTTCCTTCAAAACCAGGAGTCTGGATTCACCACTTTCATGCGAACCCTGAGAGAAAGAGATCATGAAAGAGTAGGAAAGAAGAAGGACGAATTGTAGTTTCTGCCTCAAAAGAAGCTTTCCGCTGCACTGTGAATGGTTCCAGGTCTTTTGTTGATGCACCTGAGACTTCACATATTCTCAAGACAGAGACTTTTTTTTATAAACAGCCATGGCCATTTTGTACAATTTTGAAATAAAGTAAAACCACTTGATTTTTAAAAGGAAAATAAATTAGAATGTTGCCATAATGTTTTAAAGAAAACTTAGCATTTTCTCTCATGTTGGGAGACTATGCCCACTGACACTCCTATGCAATATTTTTGTAGTCTGTAGTGTGTCTGTAGGTGATGTTGTTTGTTAGGGTGAAATTTTTGTTCTGGTATTGCAGTACATGTAAAAAACAAAGGGGAGGGGACACAGTTTGGTTTGGGTTTGTTTTGTTATGTTTTGTTTAAATCAGTGCAGGAAAACGGGATTTATAAGACACAGATTTATTCAAATGAAGTTTTACATTCTTGTGAAATAGTTACGTGTTCTTGACTGAGATTTGGGGGGAATAATTTTAAGGTGCTCAGGGATAAATAAGGTATCTGAGTTAATGAAGACATTAACATTGACCAGTCCAGATCTGTTAATTTCATTTAAACCTCTCTGGTCTTTAAATCAGAACTGTTTACATACCTTTATAAAATGTATTGAGTGAATTAAGCCACGCATTGAAAATCAACAGAGCATGGGTGCAATCAGACTAAACCCTCCTTCTTTGGCATCAATACTGTCAATGTATCTGTAAGTTATGGCAGGAATGACTGTCTTATAGGGGTACATGATTACTCTTATAGGGTACACAGTTTCCCTTCAAGCTATGATTGGGCCATGTCAGATATGTGTTGTAAAGTGTTATGTTCAACCGCTTTGAGAAATGCATAATACTAAATGCATAATACTTCTGGTAATGCAGTAATTGTGTGTATGACCTGTTTACATTCCAAAAGTTTATCTGCATTTGTAGGAGGGATTTTTCCTTTTTGCTCCTTAAG
The DNA here is from genome assembly GCA_013397195.1 of Hylia prasina. NCBI lineage: Eukaryota > Metazoa > Chordata > Aves > Passeriformes > Sylviidae > Hylia > Hylia prasina. The sequence continues at coordinate 450,481 of VYXD01000331.1, read as the reverse complement.
GAGTTGCACAAACAATCTCTGACAGTCATCACTGTAAAACCTGTATCAGCAGCTGTTGAGATGTGTTACACTTTTTTGATGCTTAAACAAAAAAAAAAAGTTGATCTGGAGGTACTTCTGTCTTTGCAGGAGGGAAGAGTGAGGGGCAGGAAGTTGTGATTCACTTTGAACTAAAAATAAACTTTAAAAAGGACAAGTATTTTTATCATTAATCAGCCTTGTTCAGCTTCTTCCCCACTGGGCAAATGACCACAGCTGGTGGTGGCTTAGGAAGAGCTGGTGCACGTGGGACAAGTTCCCACTGCCCATGGCTGGGACATCCCAGCCTTGGGAGTGCTGGGCAGCACTGCAGGTGTGTGGTGGTGTGAGGGTCCAACTCCCTCTGCCTTGGCACTCCAGGGAGCACAAAACAGCTTCTCACAGCAGAGAGCTGTGACCTGGGTCTGAAACGTTCCTCCTGCTCCTCAGTCTGCCCATCTCATTTTCTTCCAGTTTGGATCTGCAGGCTGTGCTGAGGGGCTGCTCAGGAGGTAAATGGCATCTTACCTCCTTCCTGGTGTTTTTTCCTTCTCTCTCTTGCCTAATTAATGGCAGTGTATGTTTGGCACCGTTAAGCTGCTGAAGCCATTAGTGAGTATTGTGGAATACCAGTAGCCTGATTGGCGTTGTATGGGAGCCAGGTTGTTAACCACAACATCAGTTGGAATGGCCATGGGGCTGTGCCAAGTATCTTCTCTTATTAGGCACCTGATGAGCTGCTTCACCCAAAGAAATCAGCTGCCTGATACTACATAATATCATAGTGTAAAAGAAGCTTAATTTATGAAGACTCTTACTCTGCTTTTTCCCTTTCAATTAGCACAATTACTTAAGTTGTACACAGCACTTTTGCAGAAGATCATGGTAATTTTTTATTTCAAGCTATCCGCACGTAAGTAACAGGCACTCTACCCTGCATTTTAGGAAACAATACACATTGATGCCATTTGATCTCAAACAGGAATTCTTCTGCTTTTAGCAAACTATCAAATACAATCAGTCCAGAACTTGGCTGCGTCCCTTTTGATCTCAGAGTCAAAGCAGATGGCACTAACGAAATACAGCCTCCAGAAAATGTTGAGCATTACTGTGCATAGGCTGTGCCTATGTTTGTGCTAATTGGTGAGAAATGTAGACTTCTTCAAAAATAAGAAAGAAAAAAATGATAGCTTGCCAATGGTGACTTCACTAGTCAGGATCATTCTGAATTGTAGGCTTTAGTAAATGTTTAGGATAAGACAATTGCACACTGTGCTTCGGACCAGTAATTCCTTACAGTTGGTTACACCATAATAAAATTAGGCATTCTCATTTTTCCCTTCAGTCTTTTGTCAGTTACTTCTTGGACTTGGGCATTCATTTTTTCTTGGCTAAAGAAAAAATGTGTTGTGCATGTGTTATTGCACAAATATAAAATATTTGAGAATAATTTACCTTCTGTTACAGGGTCGTGACTCATCTGGTTTATGGTCTGAATGGTTTTTGAAAAATACAGTTTTGAATACCATAAATGATTACATCAAATGGATGACAAAAGCCTTAGTTACTGTGAACTAGACTGTACCAGAAGCTCAGAGATTTGCTTTCAAACCTTTTAATTAGTAGGCCATGTCTGGATATCAGTCACACTGTTTTAGTTCTCTTGCCTCCAGTAAAGCAAAAGTTGGTGCTTATATTTGCTAGCGAAGTCAGTTTATGTTTATATTCACATCAGTCACGTTGAAATTGAAGTATGATGTTATTTTCTACAAATTGTGAATGAAAAATACATGTAAGAGCTCTTATTTTCTGTATTTAAATGGCTGGTCATTTCACACATTCAGACTTCCCAGCCGTTCACAGTAGATGTGTAGCCCAGGCGTTCATAATCACACAGGAATTTCTGCCGTGGTTAAAAGTGAGTAATCTGGGCTTTCAAGTCGTGAATCATTTATCAGCAAGAAACTTAATTGCTGATAACAAATGGTTTGCAGTGAATCAGAGATTTTGCTCTTGCAATTATGGGTTTGGTCTTGCAGTCTTTTTAAGGTGTGATTCAAAGGTCTTGGACGTCCACTACATAGTTAACCCTAAGCCGATTAAATCTTGTCAAGGAAGGGTAAAATGTGTACACAGCAGAGAGGCTGCACAAGGATTGTGCATCATTTTGTTCCCCAGTGTTGGCTTAAACAAGATATAAATAGCCCACAGGCTGTGTTGGTCCTGCTGTGTGGTTGGACCAAGAGATGAAGGGCAGCAGGGCCAAGCATTTTGTGCATAATGGAAGCTGGAGAGGAAATGGTTTTCCCATCTAATGAAAGAGCCTGAGCTGTTGGATTTGTTTCATCCACCAAAAGGAGGAAAAAGGAGGGAGAAGTTCCCAGGAGAGTGAATGCTCAGGGATATGGCAAGCACAAGTTGGGAGTCCTAAGATGAGCATAAGTTTCTACCCCAGCCCCTGCAACCCCAGAGGATGATTTGGCTCTGTTGTAATCCATCTATCTCTGACCCAGTAACTATGTCCTTACTTGTTCAAAACAGAGCAACTCCTCCAAGAGACTGGAAGAGACTTGCTTTCCAATCTGAGTCAAGCAGCCTAACAAATCTCCCATTTCCTCTTTCTTCCCCCTGTAAAATTGCATTTTGGATCTGACAGTCACGCTGACCCCCCAGCCCCCTCCTATATAGCTGCAGTTGGGTGAAAAAGCCTTGGGAATTTTTCTAAACTCCAACTCAGACCAAATTAAGTCCCCAAATCTTGCTAACTTAAAATCCTTTTGATAGGCATCTGTAAAGATAGATTGATATTACTGGTGAAAAAAGATTAGAGGTAAGATCTATGTTCTTGCAGCATTTAATTTGGGAGTAAAAAAGCAGATAAAACTCCCATCATGAATAAGCTCTAAGAGAATGCTTCAGAGAGTCTTGTTTCAGATGGAATTGCGTTATGGGTGATTTTGATTTTAGACGCAAACTGCTTTCCAAAAGAAAAGTCAAGACCTGGTGGCAGCCTGCAGATGTTTTGTCTGTTTCCCTTTTAAGAAATAAAAATGAGAATCACTCTCCATATTCTTGATAGTGCTATATTGCAAGAAAGAAATGTTGCCTACATGGATTTCCTAGAATAACACTGAACCCCTGCCAACTGCGTTTTACAAACTATGAAACAAGCTATTTGCTCTAAACGACACTCGGGGGAGTGGGGACTGCTGCCCACGTGCACCTCATTTTAATTTAATAGCTTGCTTTAGTGTGATTGGGTCTGTAATGGAACACTGGGATTGCAGGAGTAAATTCTGAAAACTGAGAGGTGGGGGGGAAATCAGCTTTTATCAGCAGGTGTTGAGCACTGTAGCCAAATGCTGGCATTTCCTTTGCCTTTGGCAGTCCAGCGTCCCTGAGCATTCCATGGCTCTGCAGGAACCACAGGAGTGCAGCCCTTTGGCTAATCTGGTTGTGTATGTTACTGCTCTGTGCTGGAACTGGTTGGAAACCAGAATTTTTCCCATTAGTTTCTTTCACTGGTCATAAGAAGATGCTATGTTTTCTCTGCACAGCCTGCTTTTATTTACAGTGAGGAAGGAGGATACCTGGGTATCTACAAAGGAAATGAAGCCAAATGCCATTTTTTCTGTTGGCAGCCAGGATTTCTGGGGACTGACCATTGCTGCTGAAATACTCTCTGCAAAGCACTGTCGACTGGCTTGGCTTTTGCAAGGTTTTGGAAGGTACTGTGTGATGCAAGATTGCAAAAAAATCTCAGTATCCAAGGCAGCAATTTCCAACCTCTGGTTTCCGAGGAGTTAAGCTGAAGTGTAAACTCTGTTCATCAGCCCAGTGTAGTTGGTTTTGAGATAGAAAAAAAATATGGTCTGTTAGCCCAAAATTTAGGAAATCACATCTCTAATGCAGGCCCATAGGATGTCTAGGTGTTTCCACACAGCTGCCCTGGTCCTTAGTTTGTAAGATTCCTGCCCCTGGAAGTCATGTCCTCCTGCCCAGAGCACTCGGCACTGCTGCAGGGAGACAGCGCTCCTTAAGGAACAGTTATTCTGTGTTTGCTTAGAAAGCATAATAGTGCTAATTATTCTCATTAGCTTTGAGCCACTAATAAATTATCTTTCCTATTGCTCTTCCATCACTCAGTAATGAGAACCATTTAGCCAGATTTTGCAGATACTGCTTGCTCCCTCTCTACAGCATGATTCCCTGCAAGCATTCATCATAGGAAAAGAGCTACGTGAACAAAATCTTTTCAAATTAGTCTCTGGTGCCCCAGTTAAGTGGGTGTCTACATCGCAGGCATGCAGAAGAGCCTTCTTCATTAATATGTGCAATTCTGCACGAGCTGATTAGCTCTTGCAGCTCATTTGATAGCAAATGTGTAAATCCGTCACACTCTAAATGCCAAATATGTGCACAGCTAAATTATGGAGAAGTAAGAAACTGCAAGAGTTGGGAGTCTTTATTTGGAAAAAGAGGTCCTTATCCCATGCATTAAATTGGAGCTCTGGGTTTATCTAGAGCATTTGTCACTCCTCTGCTTTGTCATTTCACTGCTGGCAAAATGAATAATTCTTCATGTCGTGTTGCTGGTCCTTTCAGGATGTGTGGGTGTTTAATTTGGTGCTCAGCATTTGTAACAGACACCTGGTATCCAGCCTGAGTTCCCATAAGACAATAGTCACAGCACAATGCCATGTTCCTTGTGCAGGACAGGAAACCAAACTAATCAGTTACAACTATGTATTATTAATAATGCAGTTACCATCACTTCTCTTGTTCTTTTTTGTTTGTAAAAATCTCATGAAGAGAAGGAGGGGGATGAAGTTAGTTTCTTTTAATGTTCATGGTTTTTAGCCAGGGCAGTGTAATTAATGTCGTGGTGCATCTGCCAGCACAAGGAAAGCACTAAAGAGTGTCACCTGTCAGCACCGAGGGGTTGGTCTGCTGCTGCAATACAAGTGCCCTCGGCCAGTTATTCTGGGAGCAAAGGAGGGAACTGGCCTTAAGAGCTCCTAATTTATGCATGTTTTTCTCCATGCCAAGTAGCTGCAGAGCCAGCCCAGCCTCGGGGCCTGGACACACCAGCTCAGGGCAGCCAAGCCCCCTCTGTTTTATTTTCTCTCAGCACGCAGAGAAATCACAGTGTGAACCCAGCCTGACCTCCAACATATTTTGGCATTACCTTCTGGGCATACTGGCTGGGGGAAAAAGCTTCCCACTTCCCAAAAGTTCTGGCATGGGAAGCTTTCTCCAAGCTGAGCATAACCTTCAGAGAACATTTCCTAGGAAAATGTGCAGCACAGTAAGAGCTCTCTGATCCTATAGCCTCTAGGTTGATGGTGAGGGGATGGTTATTACTGTATCCCACCCCACAATCATGGAACAGGATGAGTACATCCAGTATTTCCTAGAGCATCCCCAAATGTACTGAGACCTCTCCAAAGGTGTAGGGCTTGCTTACCAAGAAGACAGCTCTGTGTTGGTCTCACCTGCAGTGGGTGCACAGTCCTCCCTAGGGGCAATATGGACGAGAGGCTCTTTGTTTTCCCTTTTCACAGAGTGACAAGCATCCTTTAAGGCAGATCTTCCCTGATCCAGGAAAGGTGGATGGATGGGAGGTGAACAGGGCCACAGGATAGCTGCTGCAGAAATACAGAGATGCTGCACAATGCTGCCTGGTTCCATGCAATTCCCTTCAGACTCTGTGGTCCATCCTGCCTTCCACCTGCAGTACACCACAAAAGCACTGTCACTGGTTAGCTTAAACTTAATTCTCTGCCAAAGCTTTCCTTAGGCAAAAGAGCAACACGAGAGGAGGGACTGCAGAAATCAAAGAAACAGAATTCACCATGGAATAGTTATGTCTCTCTGGCAAGGTACTGTAGTATGAGGTGCATTAGGTATATTTTGGATAGATGTATAATCTTAATTGTTTATTGTTTGTGTTGTAGTCCCAAGATCCAAGTCCTCATTATTCTCGATGGTGTACAAATATATAAGAGTCTGTCATGCATGGAAAGGCTTTTATTATGTAAATAGTCAGGTTGGGAAAAAAGCAGTGTTATCTCTGTTTTACAGATGAGGCAGTGAGACGAAAAAAAAACCATAAAAGCATTTTGCCCAAGGACACACAAAGTCTGTGGGTCAGCAGTGGACTTGAAATTCAAGTCTTGATTTTGTTTCTTACTAGCTCTTCTTTCAATTTGTGTACTGCCCACAACATAATTAAAATTAAGCACAAAGAAGACAACACTCTGTGCAATTTATCTCTATCTGAAACAATCATCCAGCACCTCTCAGCCAAATCCTCCCCAACTCCTCTGTTTCTTCAAAACCTGCATTTCCACCATGCCCAATGCCTGTGATCACTGTACAAGTCCCTGTACATGTTGTCCTCTGATTTCTGCAACATGTATCAGTTAACTATAAAGCTGTTCAGGAAAAGACCCTGTTGCACGTGGAGCTGTGTCTCAGTTGGACCAGCCTGCCAAATTTTATTTCAATCCTTTTAAAAAGTGATACTAACACTATTTAGGAAAAAAAGGATGCAGATACATTTCCTACTGGAAATATAGAGTCAACCAACCTCTAACTGCTGCCCAACACTACCTGCTAGTCAAGATTGTATATTGATATAAATAACTAATCTATACCAAGGACAAATAAAACATGGATTTTTCACTGAAAAATCACAATATATTTTGTTTTGTGTACAGCAATATTTTATGTCAGGCTTTTGGAAAGAATGTGGGAGGAGAGAATTGTAAAAGTCTTAACAGTCATTGGAAAGCAGAATAAAATGGAACGGGTATTTACCAAGGCTAGAAAATATCAAACGAATTCAATAGGTTTCTTGGATAATTAATTACGTAGACAAAGAAGGGAAATCTGGCTGTCTGGACTTGAATAAAATAGCCAATGAGGAGCCGTGTATAATTTATATCTTCTGCATGGAGAAGTCTGAGATTTATAGAGGAACTGCAAGGCATACATGGTGTTGGAAGATGGGAAGCTGAACTGTATTGAAAGGGAATTATTCAGAGCTTCTAAACCATAGGTCTTAAGACTGATTGTTATTATTTTCATCAGTGACCTATTTGGAAAACAGAGGTGTCTGATCATAGAAATACATTGAAGTCACCAATTTAGGAGGTATCATCTGTGGAGAGAAAGTTCAGAATATCACACAGCAAGAGCTGAATATCTTTGAGGAGTGAGGCAACGAAAGGGAGGCCTCACTCTTCAAGTGAGGGATAGTAAGGGGGGTAGCAGCAGACAAAATTCTGAAGGAAATGATACTGGAAAATTTCATGTTTCAGTGCATCATGGGCATGGAAAAGGCAACTGAAACTCTAAAATGCAGTAGGGGAGACATTTCTAGAAAAGCAAGGGAAGTATGAACATCCTTGAATTAGACCTAATAAGATTTTGTTAGGAATAAAATACATTATTCTGATTGTGTTAAAGAAAGCTGGATTCTTAATGAAATGGGTACAGCAAAGGGCTGCTAAGAGGAGACTGGAGAGCCTTTCATGAAAGGACAACGTGCATAAGGGGCTTGTTTAGCCCAGCAGCTGAGGAGTGAGATGTGGTTTGATTACTTTCAGTAAATACATCAGGTAGGGGGAATATTAAGGGTAGGCCATCTGCGTGTATGAACAAGTGGGTATAAATTGGCCATGAATAATTTAGACTATCAATTAGGTGTTCTTTATCCACCAGCATAGTGAGGGTATAAAAATTAGAGGGATGAAACCATACCTAGTTTTTCATGAAGCTCACAACATGTATTAAATGGACCATGTGATCCAGTTGCCTGCAGTAGCTGGGGACTGGATTTGATAATCCAGAAAGTAGTGCCCATCCTGCGTCTTAGTGGGTTTCTAGTACAGTGAGCCACCACCTCCATTTTGTAATCTTACTAGATATTACAGTAACTATAATCCCTTCCATCCTAAGAAACCTTTCTATCCTTCTGAATTAAATTTCAAATAGAACAACCTAACTGTGGATTACAAAGCCATATGTGTTTTCTTTCTTACTCAATAAATTTGTTGTGGTGATTATCATAAACAAAGACAAATTTCATTAGGGACTAAGAATTCTTTTATTATAAATTATGGTGTTTATGGCACAACTGTACTGACAAATAATGATTTTTTTTATTTATTATAATTGTTCGAATGGCTCCTAATGAAATTTTTGGCCTCATGAAGTGATCAGCTTGGAATGACTTTCCCTTCTATGAAAATATTTAAATACAAACAAAGTCTGCCAATGTGTTCAATTACAGTCATGCAGGGAACTAAAGGGATTATGTGTACTAGGAATATATTCATGTGGCTTTTCAGATCAGCTGCTTCTACCAGAAAGGGAATAAAGTAAGCAGAAAAGCTCCAAAGAGAGCCCATCACTGTTGGAATGGCTTGGGACATGATCATCAGAAAAGCTCACTCATGTTATTTCCATAAACCCATAATGCTTATGGCCCTGTAAATAAAAGTACATTAACAACACATTGCTTTTCAAACTAATTGAGATGCAGTGTGAAGATTACTTTTCAGAAATAGGATGTTCTTTATGCAGGAGATCATACTGGGCCCTGCTGCAACAAGAGTCATTGGGATAACACTGTATTTTGTTCTAACAGCTGCATTTATTACCAGTGAGAGACTTTCTGTCACATTACGAGGTTGCTTCAGTCTTGCAAAGCCCTTGAGAGTTAAATACTAGAGTTCCAGGAAAGAAACTTCTGGGCCCAGCACAGGACCTTAAGACTGAATCAGCAGAGGAGGTTTTTAAAAAAGAGAAGCAAGGAAATAAACTGCATATTCTGCTGATGATTTTTATGACCTTGCTCACACTTCTGCTGATGCTGTGTTAGCAAGAACAGTTCATTCCAGTGAGTATAATCCTTGCTCTTGCGATTATGGACACAGGTTTCTCTAAAACCTCTAAAATCAAATGCAATTTTTTAGAGTGCGAAATTGTTAGAAAGTTACAGGCTTTTAGCCAGTGCCATGATTTCAGGAGACTGATTTGGAGTGTAAAGGCCTCGTGATGCAGCTGGGCTGCACTCCACATGAATTCACTAATTCAACATATCTGTTTTTTCATGGGAATTGACATTACTATCCAAGAAAGAGGAAGCATATTAATGGTTGTTAGTCTGGTTTTTAGCTAAAGCCCCAGCTTGAATAATACCTTCAGCTTCAAGCAGCAAACTTTAAGAAAGATATAAGAAAAAGATATGGAACAGAGAAAGGAGCAATAGAATGAGAAATGTGTAGTAAAGAGAAAGGTTTGGGATTTTTTTGCCTTTTGGTTTTGTTTTTTTTTAAAAAAAAGAGATGAAGGCTTTGGGTTTAATTAGTCTAAAGCAGAGAAGGCTTTTATTTTCCCCATAAAAACAAAGTGGATCAGTAATATGATATATTCCACAGTTTAACTTGCTGAAAAAAAAAAATTAGTTGAATTTTCCTTTCAGAACTTTTGTGTTGCTCCTGTGATTCTATCACTGATGAGCATAACTACTGCCAGCTCCTCAAGCTGGATATTTTTCCTTGGGGAAGCCTGATTTAACAGTCATGTTTAAATCCAGTGGACAGAGCCTAAGGGTTTGTCTTCCCTACCTTTACTCATCCAAAGCTGAGGTGTATAAATGCAGCTGGACATGCTTGCTCCCTGGAGTGACTGAGGAGAAATAGCAACAAAGATCTTCGCAGAGGGCGATTTCCAGATCACTGAACTTTGGTGAGGTAAATCCTGTCCTAACTCATCTCTAAGTATTTGCTGTTGGGCTTTGCTTTCAGCTGGCTGATGACACACTCACCAAGTGCATTGGCTGCTCTATTTTGCTCATGTAGAGCAAAACCCTCTGGCTGGCATTTCTGAGGAGTTTGGCACTGTGGGCACTCCTTTGTCACTCGTCCTTCCCACCCCGCTCTCTCTTCAACCTCTGACAATGTCCACACCTCTTTGTCTCCTCATCTCATTCTGAAACACCTCATTCCTCCTCTTTGGCTTCCCTTTGCACTGACTGGATTTACTTCCTATGAATCTGTTTCATCTCTGGCTGCAGCTTTCACTAATGCATTCACTGCACGCTGCCCCTGTGACAATGTTTTACTGCTTCCATGTCTTCGGGGAGTCAACGGGACAAGAAAAAGACACGATTTAAAGTGTAACTGGCTTGTTAGCCATGCAAATTCCTGAATAACAGATATGATTCAAGTTTGCCATGAGAGCTGGGAGGGTTGGAGCTGTAACCTCACTTCTGACTCTGCCACTACCTCCCTTCAAGTGACCTTGTGTGATTTATTTAACCTCTTAGGGCCAGGTTCGCCTGAAAATAAAGAATAATGTGTTATTTTCCCCTAATATGTGTATACACAATACTTGAAATCCTGTTTATGTAAATACAAAGTGCTTATTTTTTTCTTTAAAACATTTACAAAAGATTAAGAGAATTTTAGGGTTGAAACCTAAACAGTTCAGAAGAACTAGAAAAATTAAAATTACACGTGTGCACTTATCACAAACCTTTAGACAGCCTCTAATTAAGTAATCACTAGTTCTCTGCATTATAGTAGATGCTATCATAAGCTGTTAAACTGTGCAGCAGCTTGTAATACTGTGCACTCTGTTTATACAGCATAAGGACTCTCTGGATATTATTCAGATTAATGTATCATCTTCTGAATGTGTGCTTTACTTGTGCGTAGTCAGTCAGGATTGAGATGTTCACATGCTCCGCTCTACAAAAGCCTGACTGGGAACAGCTTTTTCCTGACAGACCAAGATACTGACTTGCAGATGCCAAGTTGTGTATTCAAACACAGATGTTCCATCCCTTGTGAGGCTTCAGCAAGACCTGCCCGTGGCACACAACCTTGGCAGTTCCTGCCAACAGCCAGCTTTCACTGAGAGAGGGATGCTCAGGAAAGGCTCCCCAGGACATCACTTTTTCTTCAGCTTTTATGTCCAGAGAAAAAACTACCTCACCAAGCAGGTGACCTCTCCTGCTGTGGCCCCTCTGCTCACCTGCTCCTTCCTCTCCCACAATTCCATGCCAGCCCCATCTTCTGACCCTCCTCTTCACCACTTTCCTGTCTCAAATCTGCTTGCAAAACAATTTCTCCCTTTTTGCCAGTTTTCCCTGTTACTCAGCCCCGGAGCCACAGTAAATCTTGTACCCCTTGCTGTGGCCTTGCTTGACTCAGAGAGCTCGAGCCCTTGGCTTGGGTGAGCTTTGCTTGAAGCACAGAGAAGAAAGCCTGGAAGCTGAATGGGTGAAATTAATCTCCAGCAACAGCAATTTACTCCTCGTTCTAAGATCCAAGAGATCATTCTTCCTCACCTGGATCACTGGAATAGGGAGTGAGGTGATGCCCTCTGATATCCAGGACTGCCATAGGTATCCACTTAAAATTACTTGGAGAAGGCAGAATTGAGGTTGGAGAGCATTGATTTTCTCCAGCACCATCTTCCTGATCCCCTTGCTCCTGAGTAGAGCTCAGCAGAGCCCAAGAGTCCAGAGTGTGAGGTGTGTTACCTCTATCAACACTGCCGTGCTACAGGCACTTGGACAGTGAAGTAGTAACAGATGGAAGGAGAAATTAAAAGGCATTAGTGAGGAAATAAGCTGCTTTAATTTGAGATTTGAGCCAACAGACTAAAACTGTGTGATTTGGTATGAAAACAGTGAAGTCAAAGAGTGGTACAGGGAGAAAATTATCCTTGTATCAGTAAGGAAAGTAGTTTTAATATAGGAACCTTACTCTGGGTTACTAATGACATTTGCACACTTTCACTTCTGTACTGTCATTTATTGTTGAACCATGCCCAGTTGATTTGTTGGGAAACGAGTGAGATTAGCCTAGCGTCTCAGTCTCATCTCAGTGCACTTTTGCTGGTGGCTATTCTGTCCCATCCCACACGTGCCAGCAGCCACACTCGCTGCCCCAGCAGAGGACTCCAAACACACCTGGTTGTTCACACAGTGCCAGGCATATGCCAAGGGCTGTGTGTTCCATTAAACCTGGTGGACGCCAGCCAGCTGCTGTCAAAGTTATTACATGGAGAACCCAAAGTGCACAGCTCCTAAAGCTCAGATGTGCTGACAACAGAGCGAATTATCCTGGAGAAGAGGAGGCTCGGGAGTGAGCTTATTCCTCCCTACAACTCCCTGGGAGGAGCCTGGAGCCGGGTGGGGGTCGGGCTCTTCTCCCAGGGCGCAGGACAGGAGGACAGTCGAAAAAAGCACCAGGGGAGGTTCGGATTGGTCATTAGGAAGCACTTCTTCACAGAATGAGTGATTTGACATTGGACTGGGCTGCCCAGGGCTGTGGTGGAGTCACCGTCCTTGGAGGTGTTGAAGTAAAGACTGGATGTGGCACTCGGTGCCCTGGTCTGGTTGACATTGGTAGTATTGATTCATAGGTTGGTCGCGATGATCCCGGAGATATTTTCCAAACTGGCTGATTCTATGATAAATTCAGCCTCAGGCAAAGCTGTGCGAGACAGCGCTGGCGATGGCTCGGCAGATCGCGCACGGGCGGTGAGAAACACCCACGTCCGGGAGCCTGGCCCGGGAGTCTGGCCGTCGCACCCCAGCCACACAAGGGCGACGTCCCTTTCGTACACAGCGGCCCCGGGCCCGTCCCGCAGGCTCCAACGCGGCTGCTCAAGCTCCGCGGGCTGGCACCGGGGTTCGCCGGGACCCCG
>VYXD01000331.1:381709-437645 GCA_013397195.1 Hylia prasina | reverse complement strand
CTCGGGGGGTGGTGGTGGCTCGGGCGGCGCCGCTGGCGCGGGCAGGGCGGGCGAGGGTGGCAGCGAGGGCCGCTCGGGGCTCCTGGCGAGCGCCGCTCGGTAGCAGGAGCCCGCTCTGTGTAGGGGTCTCCGCCGCGCTCCAGGCGCTGCGGGAGGTTGTGTGAAGTTTTGTGACCTGGAGCGGTGCAGATCCGCCTAAGTCAGTGACCACTGAGTCAGCGCTTCTGCTGCGGCTGCAGATGGCCGTGTCGGAGCTGCCACGTAAGTAGGTGGTAGGTGAAAGGGTCAAGCTCCCAAACTTCGGGATGCAACTTGTTCCGTTCCATTAGTTTTTCAGAATTGTTTGGTCGTTAGGAGGAATTTCTTCAGAAGGGTTGATTATATATTGGATTGGGATGCCGGGGGGTGATGGAGCCGCTGTGCCTGGAGCCACCTGTTAAGGACGTGGCACTTAGTGGTGGCTTGTGACGTGATGGTGTCGAGTCACAGGCTCGACTCGAAGATCTCAGAGGACTTTTCCAACCTCATTGATTCTGTGATTCTTGATTATGGCTCTGAGGTCTCTTTGCCCCTGGCTTTATGGAAAGGATTATTTTGGCTGGTGATTTAGGATTATTCTTTTGTCTCATCACACCCGGTGATGTCAAAGTGGCTTTATGTGTTGGTGTCCTTCTGTAGTGCTCCCTTTAGTAACACGAATTTATGAAGTATGATGTGGAGTGAAAAAATTAAGGCTCCTTCCTGTGTAATGCAGCTGTCACAACACTCAGAAGTGGGGACAATAATTTGTCCAACAGTATTAGGTACGTTTAGAAGTAAGCACAGAAGTTTTATCTTTATTCTGTGTCAGACAGTGCAGCTTGCACACACTGCAAGTTTTATATTTTGCAGCATTGCAGTTTTATATTTTATGGAAGGTTTTTATGAGAGGCAGATATCCCAGCAAGAAATGCTGTGATTAAGTTGGCTGAAGGCTACCAGGTGCAAGCGGGTAGGCTTGCCATTATACTAGATCTGCTCAGAATTTTGAGAGAACTAGATTTTTTTAAGGTGAAGTATCCTGAGCAAATCATAGTTAAAAGTCACTTTCAAACACTTGTTAAAACGTTACAAGATTATCTCAGATAGGTTTAAAACAATTAAATGTCAGATCACAAGTTAGATGATGAATTTGTTACAAAAGGCTGGAACGTTCCAGTTTCTGTTTTCAGTGTTTCTGGGACTTTTCTAGATGCTGCTTCAGGGTCAAGTACCATCATAACATAGAAATAAACAACATGCTAATTGAATATGTCTTCAAAAAAAAGTTCAGTGAAACAGGCTCTGGTTTCCATCACCTGAGGTTTGTCATTCATGGGAGGAAATGAAACCAGGCACATGTGCTGATTCCTCGTGAAACAGTGGGTACTGCCATGTGCATGTAGCTCTTGGGAAGGCAGAGTAACAGAGGAATAGCCACCCTGCTGACTCTAACCTGTCAGCTTTCTCCATGCTTCTCTTTTCCATGAGTTCTCCCAATCCTCATGTGAGGGGAGGGCTGTGGAGGGGAAATCAACCACGATGGGGCAGAAGTAAATACTAACTAAGGGAAACAAGAATGATGCAGGCATGGAATGAGGCTGCTGTGATGTACTCTCCCTTTTGGTGTGGGGGTCAGAATCCCACTGAGCAAAGGGTTGTGATTTGGTTTTAATACCCCTGGTAGTTTTTCTGTGAACTTTTCCAGTTGCCTCTTAAATTCATGTAACACTGTAGCACAGACAACAGCCTGTGACCAGGGGTTCCTCTGGCTGGTGTCTGTTTTGGACCCTTTGTGATACCTGTGAGTCAAACACCTGATGGTTGGATTTGGTATCCCACAGTTCTGTCATGGAATGGGAGAGTGAACCCAATCTGTTCATTCTCTTGCACTTGTAATAGATTTATAGATCATTTATGGTGGAAGTGCTCTCTTTTGTTATCTTCAGGTGGTTGAGGGATATAGAATTTTTGGAAGAAAAAGTATGAAGTTTGTAACGATTTGGTGAATTACTTAATGCGGCTTTGAATAGATGTTTAAAAAACCATTTAAAAGCACTACCTTATCTTCCTTCAATCTCTAAATATGTAAGTGCATATCAAATTCACCTCTTGGCTCCTTGTGTAAAGCTGTATTGTTTTGAGAGCCCAGTAAAGTAGATTTAGTAAACCTTTTTTCTTTGTTAATACATTTTCAGGCAAGGCTGAATGTTCTGTTACAGTATGTGTATTATACATCTCTTGATATATGTATGATCTTCCAGCCAAAGTAATTTTCTTTTATTAGCTTTGGTTTATAGATAGCTTTCTGATTCTGCTGTTAGGAGGCTGAGAGAAAAGTTCATATTTTCACTGGGTGGGTTTTTGAGATGATGGTAAGAAAACCTAACTAGTGTTAAGATCTTCAGCTCAACACATTTTCTGTCTTGTGTGATTTCGTAGTGTATTAAGAGAATGGTCAGGTTTCAATAGAGGCTTGTCTTCTGTTTCAGAGCCTGTATTTCTCTGAATATAAGTAGGAGTCTCAAAGACAGTTTTCTTCAAGATTTGTGCAAATAGTTATTTACATATTGAATAGACATAAAAGTTGAAAGAATACCTCTGAAGATGTCTTTATCATTTGATTTGTCTGTTGTCTGTGCATACATGCTGCTGTTGGTGGTATTTATGTTCTTGGTCCTCAGTTGTAGGAGCAAAGCAACTATGATGAGATTGAACATTGAAAATCTTATTTGGAAATAGATCTGTGGCTGTGCTGTGTTTTGTTCCTGAAGTGTTCTGAGCAGAGGAAATCATGGATTAATCAGACATAGTGGATGAGGGGGATGATGGAGTTCAGAGTCAAAGGTTGTGTAAAACCTGAGTTACTCCTGTGCTCTGTGCAGATGGATAACACGTTTTCCCATTTTACATGTCTCAAGTGATAGGACTTCCTGCACTTCACTTAAAGAACACAGAAACATTTTAATATCTCTGTTATCCTTTTGAGTAACCTCCCTTGGCTATGCTCAGGCCTTTCCAATATGGATGGCCTCACATAAAGAGCTGAAGTGTGTTGTTACCCAGTAAATATATTTATTAACTTTTTCTGTTTGTTCTTATCTCATCAGATAGCTCAACATGAACTTTAACCATCAAGATAATTTAAAAAGTGAAGAGAATAATATCTTTCCTTCTGAGAGCTGGCTGTGGGATTCTGGAATTCTCCTGCAGTGCAGTCCCATTCACTGCCTTTTACTGAAACAGGATATGGAGCTACGTTCCTTTCTTCATGTTAAGTGCTAAGGAAGTTACTTGTTTCATCAGGGGAAATGCAGATCCATGAAATTACATTTTGTGCAAGTAAGTTAATGAAGGGGTATTTAAACTTTGCTATTGCATCATTGCTCTTTTGTTTATATTGATACAGCTCCCAGAAGTCCCTGTCAGGATTGAGTTCTGAGTGGTACAGATGGTTATTGTCAGAGAACCATTACAGTTTAAAGCTCCTCTGCAATTTTGTCATGCTCTTGAGCGTGCTGCCTTGCTTATATGGTTAGCAGCATAGGTAAGAAAATGAGTCCATGTGAATTGTCCTTCTGGGAACACATGCATGAACTTGGAGATAGGTAAAAGTTTCTAGAGCTGTTGGTTTAGTTTCTTGAAGGCTTTGTGCCAGCAGGCTGATCTAGAGGAAGTCCTGGAGTTGGGGTTGTTTTCTGGTTTTGTGTCAAGCTGATGGAAGCACTTTGTTCAGGAGGGAATTCTCTAGTGAAGTGCTGAAATAACAAGGGCACCTGATAAAAGCCCCAAGGTGTTCAGCAGACTGCAGTCAGCAGTGGCTTCTACTGCTGTCACAGCTTTGGGGAGAGGCTGATGTGCTGTACAAGTAAAATAGGAGGTTTTTAATTTGGAATTTATTCAGCTAATGTGATGGATCTCAAAGGAGGTTGAAGTTTGACTGCTGATGAAGCTGAATTTACTAAACTGACAATGACAACCCATTTTTAGTGCTTACATTATTATATAGTTCTTTCTCTCTGAGGAGTAAATAACCTTGAAAAGCCTGAGTATTGTTGACTATTCATTAAGTATCCTGATGAATATATAATCTCTGGGGAGTGGGAAATAGAGAAGATGAGAGTTCAGGTAAAAAATAGTTATTTCCTCTCTCTTGTGAAGAGGTAGGTCTTTTTGGGGAAAATTTGGATTTCTGACTTGTGAGAGTGCAGTCATTCAGCTGCTGAGGCATGTAAAGCACCCTTAATGTCATAGTTTGAATGGTGCTGTAAACATGTCAGTATCACACCCAAAAGCATATTTCAGCTGTATCCAGAAATCTGTTTCCTTTTCCAGTTTGTGACTGTATGGAACTTGAGTAGCATCATCTGAGGGAGGCAGAAAGATTTTTTCATGGTGTCTGAAGTGATAGGTGTAGTGTATGGTAGGAGTCTGCAGAGCAGTGTTAAGAGCTGAGGAAGTGTTTGCTTTTGGCTTCATATAAATTCTAGCAGTTCGCCCACTTGTAGGAGAACAAATTTGTGTACTGATGCTTAGCAGATATGTAATCCTTTTAATACTTGTCTTGCTAAACTTTTGAATGTTTAGATTTAATGTAAGGTTTGAAAAATTGTTTTGTGGCTCATGTAGATTAGGAGGTCCTGTTCAGTAAAGACTCTAGTCTGAGTTATAGTTGAAGATCCTAACTGTGCCCCAGTTGAAGCCTGAACCCACTGTACAGCTTGAGAAATTTGATTATTCACAGTTGACTCTGTTTCTGTTTTTACCTTAATTCTGCATCTTCCTGATTTGTGCTTTGTTGCAGGTTGTTGTTAACTCTGTTGGCAATGTCTATGATTTTATCTGCCTCTGTGGTCCGTGTGAGGGATGGACTCCCACTTTCTGCATCTACTGATTATGACCAGAGCACGGGAATGCAAGAATGTAGAAAATATTTTAAAATGCTCTCAAAAAAACTTTCTCAGCTTCCTGATAGATGTACTCTGAAAACTGGACAGTATAATATAAAGTAAGTCTTCTCATTTAAGTATTTGCAACATCCTAGGTTGTGTCTCTCTGTAAGTGAAAAAGTTAATTGTTCACCTTAGAAATGCTTCATCAAACTAATATTAATTCTTGGCACTATTTATGTATCAGAAATTTAAAAATGAGAAATTTTAGAAAGATTTGAACCTAATTCAGACTTTCATTGAAGTTCCTTTATAATGGCACAAAGTCATAGGACAACATCATGGGAAGAGTGTCTTTACACTGAAAGAGTAGGTTTGGATTAGATAGAAGAAATTCTTTGTTTATAGTTCAGTTGCACTTTAACTGACCTAAATTCTGATTCTAATTTAGGTATTTTAAATGAGGTGAGTAATTTCATCTTAACCCCTAGTTAACCATGCAGAAGTCACACTGGTGGAAAGTATACCACCTGAATAATCCTAGAAAGTCCTAAGACCTCTCTGTCTCCTATAGGGATATGTGAGTTTCCAGCATTTCTTGGATTAAAGCCATTTTTTTTACAGGCCAATTACAGTTGGCCTGTAAACTGATTAGCTTAAAACAAACTTTTAAGAATGAGATAGATCAGGGTAGATTTTACTGAATTTGTCTTTGATTACTTTTAGTACTGTAGGTAATCCAGTAAGATGTTAAAGAAATTTGAATGTACCATGAAAACCAGAGTTATAATGAATTGCCTAAATGCAGCAGAATATGTATATTGAAAACTGTCCTTTTCTGATTTCGTATTTGCCATCTTTGCTTGTCTTTGCAACTATCTTTGAAGAAATATTAATTCTGCATTCTACAGAACAGTTTCATTTCTTCCCATGTTCTAGAAAGAGCCAGCAGCCCTCCCCCCAATCTGAAGATAAGGTTTTGCATTTTTGGGCTGCACTGGATCACATATTGTACATTTGAGAGGAGTGAAAAGCTGTTATGGGACAAACCTGCATTTCTGCATCCTAAAAGCTTTGTTATTTTCTGTTTCACAAGTGTGTGTATATATGTGCACACACACTCACATAGATACATACATACATATATGTGTAAAACAGCTTCTCATATGATTGTACAATGTGGTGTTCAAGTAAAACATTGCCTCAAAGTAACTTGTTTTTCTTCTAGAATGCTGTTGGACTTTTCAGTAAACATTTATTCCTTTGCTACCCCAGATAAGTTTTTGTTTTTCTAGTTATAGAATATGAGATCAGACAAGAAAAGCAGTTAATTCACTGAATTTAGATTTGAAATTTTGAATATGTTTTCTCAATTCTAGCTTTATAAGTTCTCTGGGAGTAAGCTATATGATGTTGTGCACTGAAAATTATCCCAATGTCCTGGCTTTCTGTTTCCTGGATGAGCTTCAGAAGGAGTTCATCACCACCTACAATATGATGAAGACAAATACTGCTATCAGACCATACTGTTTTATAGAGTTTGGTAAGAATCTGACTTCTCCCCCTTCATTCTCATACTAAGACAAAGGAGTAGTAAATAGATGCAACTTAATGCACACCAAAAAAAAAAAGTCCAAAGCAGTTTATAGCTCTATTTCAGGTGGATTTAAAATCTGATTTAAGTCCTGTTAGAGTCAATAAAGAAATACTTCTGGGGCCATTAAAATAGGCTACTAGAGTTTTATCCAAACTTACTTCTGTTCATTCCAGTAGGTTTTGGTTTAAGCCTTGTGACCAACTCTGGAGTTCATCTTCTGATTAATAATACTAGTTGTTTAACTTCATACCTGTTGAATAATGTAACCTGTGAATCATTGAGCTTCATAAATTCCTCAAGTAAAAGATTGCAGTTTCATGTTAGCTCTTAGCTGTGCTGCCTTTTGTTCAATACATGAAAGGGAGATTTTTATTTCTTATGATGTAGTGGAGCATTTAATCTTCAGACTCCAAATGGAACTCATCTCATACATACCAGATAAAAGCTGCAATGAATTCCATTCATTTATGTTGCTTTAATACTGTATATTTGAAATTTCTGTAATTAGATATTCTTATTAAACACATTAGAGTAAAAAGAACTGCAATTCTAGAAGCATGGGGCAAGATACTCCAGTTGGTTAGTTCCTGTCTGTAATTCAGGCAGTTACTGACAATTTCTGTATAACATTATTGTCCTGAAGATTCCTATGAACAATTTTTTTCTTTCACAACATAATTTTTTCATAAGGATATTTACTAAATTAACAGAAAAGCTAGAATAAGTGCAGTAAATCCATTGTATTAGAAATGCATTCAGTCTCATGCAATGAAAAGTCATTAGTTTATTCAGTTATTACATAATTAGATTTTTAGAGCTTCATTTTTTTTCACTGCAGAATTAAAGAGTGCATGATGTATTAGGCACAAAACAGATAAAAAATCCAAGATAAATACAAATATATCAAAATATATTTCAGTTTGTGAACTAAAAAGCTGCATGGTCTTGGATTATGTACTTAACCAAGTCCATAGAAAAATACCTTTTTATTTTAAATTTTGCCTAGATAATTTCATTCAGAGGACCAAACAGAGATACAACAACACACGTTCTTTGTCAACGAAGATGAATCTTGCTGATATGCAGACAGAAATCAAACTGAGACCACCGTATCAAATTTCTGTGTCAGAACTTGGTGCAGCCAATGGCTTTTCTCATATACCTGTGGGGGAGTATAAGGGCACTGGTAAGATATCTGCAGGTAAGTTCCAGACTTCTGTTGTTTTATCCTTAAATGAGACGGATGCAGCAAAATTCTCGTTTTTTTCTTTAAAAGAAATCTTTTTTCAGGTTTCTGAAACATAAAGCTGGTATGACCTTATGTGTATTTTAGCTCAGATGTCTGTTGTCCCCTGCTCCAAATGCTTACCTGCCCAAGGCACTCAGAGGAAGAAATGGCTCTGTTCAATGGACTGCTTTATTGAAGGGAAAAAATCCTTGCAAATGAAGATGAGCACTAAACAAGAAGATCATTTTTATTTTTTGACCTTTTAAGATTTCTGAAAATTTTTGAGATTTCTGCCCAGTAAGACTCAGTGTTGACATAGGCTGAGAGCAGTGTCAGGAGTTAGAGCAGCTGGGGGGAGAAGCATCTCTTTCGGAAGCTTCCGCAGTGGTAAAAATCCAAAGAGCTGTGCTGGCTAAAAGATGAACTCTCTAAAATGAGTGCCTTGTGTACAATGTTAAGAATTGCCATTTTGTATAAAACTGCCAAATTCATTTAAGAAGTCATTAGTTTTTTTATACTGATTTACTTCATGTAGGATGTAGATGTGCAATTGTGGGGTTGTGTTGGGTTAAAGGTTTGTGCTATTAAGTGAATCCTCTGAATGGGTTTGGGGCCCACCTTCAGGTATTTCCCAGCAGGACAGAAACAAAATGCCAAATCCTTGCACTGATACATGGACCCCACATGTGATGCTGACATCATCTGATTTCAGTCCTTCAAGTTTAGTGAAGCAAAATCATAAATAGAATAGAATGAAATGTTGATTTTAATTAGTTACTATATTTCCCTTTTTTTTTTCCAGAAGTACTTTTGTCTGTGAATTACCCAGAGCAGGCACACACTGATGCTGTTCACTTTACAGTGTCAGGGTGCAATCATAAATCACAGGATTGCAATCATAAATCTAAACACCTCCTACAATGTTGTAATAAATGAGATTTTGTGCAGTTTATGTATATATTAATAGGATCTCTTTGCCAGTATGTTATCCTTATTATGTACTTACTCATGAGGATTACTCTAGAAGATTGAAAACTGCTTTCTATGGAAGATGAAAACCACACAAAATCAGTAGGGTGCCCTGTTTGTACTCAGGGGCCTGGATTCTGAGAATTCCATGTGCTATGAGATAGTGTGGAAATAGTTTACAATCTCCGTGTTTGCAATTTAACAGTGTTGGAGTTAGATTCAGGAAAATTAAAAAAGGAAAAGTGTGAAGGTGTTTAATTGTTTAAAAGAGTGGAATCTTCTAGGCAGCACTGTACATACCTTTGTCATCTTTTTGCATGTGGGGGCTCTTCTTAAAGGTATGTAATTCTATGATACCACTCTTCTGCCACTTTTGATACTTACGTTGTTATTTACTCTTAAAGTAAATAACATTACATACATTTACAAGAGTAAATGTAATCCTGCTTTGTGGAAAGGGTTATGGTAGCAGAAGGGGGCAGCTGGTTAACTCTGAATATTATCTAGATGCAAACTTCCTGCAGCTGGAAAAAGAAAAAGCAAGAAGCATGAGAGCACTCAGCCTGTGTCAAAATTGGCTATTTTTAAAAAGTTGTCCATGTAGTGGGAAATGTGGTTTTTATCACTTTTTTGAGTAACAGTGTTGGAAGGTAATATAAACCTAATTTAAAAAACATAGGGACCATTTCCCTTTTAACTAAACAGGAAGATTCAACAATAATTGGCAGGTGATATTCTATTTTTTTTTTACTTACCTCTCCACAACTTCTTACAGAAGCAATTCTGTTGTCCTCTTTTTTTTTCCCAGTCATTATTCTTCTGTTTCTCTTTTCAGTTGCTTTTAATTTTCTTCTTCCTCTGAATTCCATAGATCTCTGTTCAGTTATCCACTTCCTTCCTTGAGTTGCTGTAGAAACTCACCATCAAAGGGCTGTACATTATGAGAGGCTGGCACTTTGCTACTTCTTCAGCTCTTCACATTTTAGATGCTACTGAACAACAGTGTCTTTTTTAGAAAGTCTGCTAATGGTTTTGTAGTTCTTTACATTCATCACTTCTCTCCACCCTTGAAAAGAACTTTCTCTGGATGTTTGCTGCCCACTCAGTTGGCTGCACTTCCAAGTTTCTCCTTTGCTCTAAGGACAGATTCTCACAAAAAGATGCTTTGCCTAGTGGAATTTCCTGAATACTCTATACTGTTAGAAAGCAGGACTTTCTGGAGTGAACTGTGTTAAATGAAGTTGGAGAGCATCCAGAGGTGGGAAGTTAGGTGGATGCAGGTCTTGTTTTGGTGTGCAGAATGGCAGTGTTGGGGACGTTAGGGGAGGCAGTGGCTCTCACTTGCTCACCCTGTAACTGGGTGTGGAGTCCAGGCCTGCTGTACTGGCAGTAGCAGCCCTTTTCCCTCCTGGAGTTGTGCAGTGCACTGAGGAACAGGGGTAATTCTGCAGGTGGGAAGCATCAAGTGGGCAGATTATGGATAGAATCATCCTGAAAAGGTACATGTAGGTGTTGGCAGGCATTAGAAATAGGGTCACAGCATGCTGATGTGTGATGTTTCAGATTAGGATAAAATTACTATTTTCGGAGCTTTTTTTTTTCAGTCAAGAAACAGTTGTCAGATCAGAGTTATTTTTTGATTCATGGTATACTCCATGCTTTTGGGTTTGGGGTTTTTTTTTACATTTTAGTTTTAAATAATTTTTTTACAAGTTATGTAGTTTCTCATGTTGTGTAAATTTCCTGAATTTTCATTTAAATGTCTACATTAAATTCAGAATTCGTGTTTTATTTGAACTGAGCATTTTTGATATGGCACTTAATCATATTTCTAAGATTGATGGATGCACCAATTTGAAGTCAATTGCCCTTTACCCTGCCTTCTCTGACACTCCTCCTTTATTCTTTTGGTTTTGCCTTCATCTTTTTGTATATAAATGGTTCTTGTTGCTTTGGTTGTAACACTAAAATTTGTCAAGCCCTGGAGAGTTTAATGGCATTAGTAATGGTACATAATGTCCTTTATATTTTTTGGATTTTTTTTTCTTATTTTAATAAGAGAGAAGTTGCTGTTTTATGAACCTTCATAGGCTGTGTTGCTTTAGCTGACCAGACTCTTTACTTTTCCCCCCTTGGTTCTCAAACAGGTTTTTTGGATGCTATTTTAGCACATGATGATTTTAAGTTACCCAATACATGGGGAAAAGAACATTTTCTGGAGAGCTGCAAGTGGAGAGCAGTGAGCTAATTTTATCTGCCGGTTAATGGAATGGAATTACTTTTGGCTAAAAACAGGCATATACACCCTCAGCTTTTTGCCACTCTCTAGATGAGATGGTTTAAAAAAAGCCAAAACAAAACAACCACTTGAGAGTCATTGAAAAAGAATGGTTTGGTATGCAAATAGCACATCTAGCATATCTAACCTTAACTGAGTGATTGCTGGGAGTAATGTGCCCTACAGTTAGAAAAGCAGTGAGCTCTCAAAGTTAAACATGGGTTATGCTTTTGTTTAAAAAACCCCAACTGATTATACACTATTAAATTCAGCACAAATGAATTAACTGAACTCATCCTGTATTTTATTTT
Organism: Hylia prasina; assembly: GCA_013397195.1. Lineage (NCBI taxonomy): Eukaryota > Metazoa > Chordata > Aves > Passeriformes > Sylviidae > Hylia > Hylia prasina. The sequence continues at coordinate 426,355 of VYXD01000331.1, read as the reverse complement.
TGTGTTCTTGTAGACTCATAATTAGGCAGCCCTGCCAGCTTATCAATGTGAAATAGCTTTTGTTGGGACTTTTTTAGGTTCTGTAACTTCATAAACTGTTTGAAAAACCTTTTCCCTGGATCTGTGCAATACAAACAACTGGGATTGACACCCCTCTCTCTATTAACGTTACAGTTCATTAACCTCATTGTTCACATCTTTACACTTGGTTGATTTGGACAGAATGATTGGAGTACAGCTCAGTAGTCCCATTGTTATCCCAGTGTCGCTCAGACTGTTAAGGGTTTTGCATTGTTTTTTCACATGTGCTTTCTGTTACTCATTATGGAAAGGGGCAGTAATGAGGAACATACATAACTGCTACGTACTTGTGACCCTAGATAAGCTTGAAAGAGTGGGTGTGCATGGAAAGAAAGAGTGTTGTAATTTTAATGTTTTACTTGTAAGAGGCTAAGGACAATCTGCAAGGTCCATATAAGATTGTAATATAGATCCCAGCTGAGTTTCAGAGCTGTTTCTTCATGTGTGTCATTGGTAGCACTCACTGTGTTTTTAAGAAAGGGGACTGATAACTTTGCCTCGGTGTTCTGTTCAGCAAACAAGCTAAATCAGTCTGTATCTCACTAATGCATTAGTGCTAAAGAAGAGGGGAGGTTGTGAAAGAAGCTCTTAAGTACATTACTTACTATCTGGGTACTAATTATGGACAGATTTCACTAGCAAGTGCATCTTTTACTATTGATTTCCTGGCATGTTTGAGCAACCATCAGTACCATACTGAATAAATGGAACATATTGAGATAAAGGCTAAATATAACAAGACAATATATATGTGAACTGGAGGAAAGTTTTCTTTCTGCTAAAACACTTGTGCTGAAACATTTACAATGTTTCATCTTTTTAGAAAACAGAAATGACATTTTGTGATTTGCTTCAGTGATCCCTTGAGCTAGAAGCCACTGACAAATGAGATTATTACTTTACTGAATATCTGAAGGCATTGCATTGACCTTTGATATCTTTTTTTGATCTGCTTTGCAGCTCCTCATCAGCGTCTGGAACCTGTGACTCTGCCAGGAATTGTCTCATTTGTGCTTAGTCTGTTATGTGGAGCTTTGAATTTGATCCGTGGCTTCCATGCCATAGAAAGCCTTCTCCAGGTATTCCAGATGTTTGTGAATTTAAAAGTTATGCATTAAAGCAATCACAATTTTTGTTTTAGTATATGGGCTGAGTTTTGCCAGTTTTATTTCACAAGTACTGTTTGTGAGGTCAGACCTCTGTTACAAAATCTGCCTTATTTGTGATTTGTGCCTTCTCCTTGAATGTGCTGCCTCATTCATTGAGGCTGTGAGTTTCAACAGCAGTGGAAAGTGGGTGGCCAACTCCTTCCCTGGTACCTTGGTAGCAGTGAGGATATGAACATAATGTTCTGTTTTCTAATTTAAGCCAGGGTATGAGGCGTTGAATTTCTACAGATGCTATTTAAAAACACTTGAGTGAAATGATGAGCAGCTTTGAAAAGCTGGGCAGTATTTTTGAAAATTCCCACAGAGCGGGAATCTTTAAGCAGGTTTTGTAAAATTTTCTGAGAACTTTTGTAGTTTTTCTGTTTGTATTTAATAAACCTTATTTCTCATTTTGTATTGAAAGGATTGGTGTCAGAAAATTGTCACGTGATTTCTTCTAAACTCCCCTCACCAAACAACCTCCCCCAAAAATTGTTTTTTTTTAATGTAAAATCTCTACCATGACCCTCCCTGTAGCCTTTCAGTTTCTTTCTAGTCCATTTCTTGTGCTGGTTGTATTCACACAAGTGCTACAGTGTCACTAATAATGGTTTAATACTAATAATGGTTTATGCTTTCAAGCAATTCAGGTGAATATGCTGGTAGTACTTGGCAGGCATGCAGAGAAAGTTCATGTGTGTTGCCACAAAAAAACCAAAGTCTCCCTTACCATTTAATGGCTGTTACTGTGGTGATAGACATAGAAACTAAAAAGCCCATGGAAGCTTTCTGAGAGAAAATGGTAATCCTCATGCTTGGCTGGTAGATAGTCTTTTTATTCAAACATATTTGGACTTCATAGAGTCATTTAGATTGGAAAAGACCTGAGTCCAACTATAACCCAGCACTGCCAAGTTCACTAAACCACATTCCAAAGTGCCACATCTACAAGGCTTTTAAATTCCTTCAGGGGTGGTGACTCAGCCACTTCCCTGGGCAGCTTGACAGCCCTTTCAGCGAAGAAGTTTTTCCCCTGGTGCAAAATGAGGCCATTTCCTCTCATCTTACCCCTTGTTACCTGGGAGAAGAGCCTGACCCTACCTTGCTACAGCTTACTTTGCAGAGAGCAGTAAGTTCTCTCCCAGGCCTCCTCTTCTCCGGGCTAAACAGCCCCAGTTTCCTCAGCTGCTCCTTGCAAGTATTGGTCTCTAGGCCTTTCAGTAGCCAACTGCAATATTTTTGCTACCTAATGGATTTTCTTTTTAGAGAAATAAGGTAAAGAAGAATACCTGTAGTGCAGTTCTCTTACATAGTATTGATATATGTAAAGATTTAATAAACCATGCTGTTGAGTCTCAGCATTTTGTGAAGACAGTGGACAGATGAACAAGTTTAATGGAAGTGTTCCATGCTAGGTCCTTATTTTGAGTTGTCTTTGGTTTGTTTTTTAAAGAAAGACCAAGTGAACCTACATCTCTACTTTATCTCTAATTAGGTTTTTCTGTGTTTTGCACAATTCTCTGAGTTTATAAATAGGAATGATTTTAAAGCACGCTGTAGTACAAATAGTACTGAACAGATTTCTGTTGGTTAGTGTGACGTTGCTAAAACTTATTTATTACCTTTCTGCAGCTGATTTTTTAAAAAGAACACCAATGTTAGATTAATCTATTTAAGTAATGACAGGACATCCAGTTAATTTTATTCTCTGTGTTATTGCATCTGGAGGTAATAGATTGCAGTACAGATGGAAGATAATTTTCGTTTCTGACAAATGAGGCACACTAAAAATCCATTAAAATTTCTCATAATTTACTTTATTATGGAAAAATCCACAAGGTTTAGGGAGAAGTAATCCTAAACACAATTAATGGAATGTGTTCTGAGAAGTCATTCAAAAGCATTGCTCTGAATTACTGGTTTTTTTTTTTATAATCAGTGGTTTTATTTGGGTGTTAATAAAATTCTGTTACAATCTGTAGCTGTACTCCACCAAATATGCAGTGGCACTGGGGCAAAGATTTACACTGGGTAGAAGTTACTGCATTGTGTATGTGATTTTTATGTGCAGACATGCAAAGTTTTTCCTGGTCAGCACAGGACATGGAAATGTGTCACACTGAGCACACTCCCAGCAGGCACAAGTTGTACTTGTGAATGGACCACCATCTTCTCAAGTGATATTTGCTCTCAGGGACAAACATTTGCATGAGTACCCATTGTTTTCCTAGGAAAGTTGTTGGTGGTTGCAGAGGTTTGCTAGAAATGCAGTTAGAATCATTATTGAGTATGGAAATTTACTCTGCTCAGCTCTGTAGGAACTATAACAACCCATTCGAATAAATTAAAGGATTTGGGTTTTTTTCTAAACACATAGTAGAAAAATCTGTCACTTCAAGTAAAGTTTTCCATCTTCCCTTCAAGAGAACCTTATTTTCCAAGTCTCTCTGATAAATTCCTGTGCTGCTGTTTGCTCTCACTGCATGAGCACAGAGCTGCCTTCGTTGTTCTCTGTGTAGAGTTTTACCCCACCCTAGTGGCCAGGCTGGGTCCTTTCCTCTTACCTCGTTTCCATTTTGTGAAGCTTTAGGCAGGCACAAGTCTATGAAGTTGCTATTAAAGTTGCGTATTAAAAACCAAAAAGTTGCTATTAAAAAATACTGTTACCAGTGTTTAGACTTGAATTTTCAAACGCATCTGGAGAAGGTAAATATCCAGTGTTACAGCTGGACTTCTTTAAAGCTTCTGAAAATATTGGCAAGGGTAGTTTGTTGTGAATAAACATTTTGGTCAGACTCAGGTCATTTTTTGCAGACATGTCAGTAAGTACTGACTAGTCCTAATTCTTGGTTTAGTGTGGTAAAGGAATTGCTTCCCTGTGTGAAACTCTTTTAACATTCAATAATTCATAACTATCATACTGTAAATGCCTGGCATGTCACTTGTTTCATGGCTTTTTGTTTTATTCTTGCAGAATGAAGGAGAAGATTTCAGCTATGTTATTGCATTTTTTCTTGGAACAGCAGCGTGTTTGTATCAGGTGTGTTTTTCTGTTTGCAGAATTCACCAGAGTTTAGAAACATTACTCAGTGCTGCATAAGTGCCTTCATGTTTTCTTAAATTTTCACAGATACTTGAATAGAGTGATTATAAAAAATATTTTCTGCTGTGGTTTTTTCATTTATCATAAACTATTGTGTAGTAGTAGATTGATACAAAGAGCTGTTTGCTGGCATTTTTTCTCCAGCTGGATGATTAAAACATTTAATTAAGACAATTATCTCTAAAGTCAAAAGCAGTGGAGGTTATATTCTTTTCTTGAAATAATAGTTTCATAGTTCAAGTAGATTTAACCATCTGAATAAATAGTTTACTGCTTCTTCTCTTTGGGCAGATTTGAAGTAAATACAGTAATACCTAAGCATTGCACCCTGGAATTTTCCTCACTTTATACTTTAATGTGCATCTTCTTCGTTTTCAAAGCTGGTGGCCACTTTCCACTGTTTTTCTTTTCCTGCCTTATACTTCCCCTTGCTTTTCTTGTATGTCAGCTTTCCATTTCTGCATCTGAGTTTGACTTTCCTTTATAATTCATAGCAAGGTGCCCACTGGCATCTGTCATTCAGTGACACTGCTGTTACATGAGCCTGTGTCTATGTCACTCGTGCTCAGTTGCTGTTATTATAATTACTTTGACTTTTAATCTTAGACTTGTGGAGTATGCAGTGTTTACTTGTTTCTGTGTGTCATTGTTTAGTACTGTGTCAGACAATAATACAAGAAAATGCCTATCAGTTTTTTGTCCAGGTTGTCTGTAATCTTCATTCTCTACAGTTTATCTCTAGCAAAAATATTGCAGTGTGACTTGTGTTCTTCACCACTTGTTGACTTTCCATCAACTTCTGTGTTAAATAATTTAGATTAGTGTTAATTTTCTGTGCCAACAGTCTGTTGCATATCAGATAAGGTAGAGCTCCTCCATTCTTTTTTTGTGTAAAAAAATACACTTTTCCCTCCTCTCCCAAACTGGAAACCTTATTCTTTATAAAGTATTCGTGTCTGTCCATTGAGACATGAGGATTTGTGTCTTTCCTCCACCTTTTGCCTTGAACAGAGCTGTCTGAAAGAAAAATTCATGCAACTTGGAGTGTAGGCTTTTTATTAATATTCAAAATACATCTGTTGCAACTCTGTTTCCACCCTCTGGTATCATTCCTGCAATGTGTGATCGATCAGTTTTCAGAATTGAGGGATGTTGGTTCTCTGGCATGTTCTGATGTGATTGGGCTGAGTTAAGAGCTCAGGACATTAATTCCCTGTGTTGCAATGACAGCACATTTCACTGTCATTCACCCCCACGTGTCCATCACGATGTATTGTCTTGTTCTGTTAATAACAACACAGCAGTGTGTCCATAGTTCCCAAGAAATGTTTACAACTTCAGGCAAAAGAACAGGACTTACATGGAATGTGATGTTTCAGGCTCACTGACATGATAACATTTCCCTTTAGTAGTAGAAAAACAACCCTCAGGAGTTTCATAACAGTACTTGTTATAGTGAGCTGTTAAAACTGCAGTGTTTTGGCCTTTTGACTGGTTTTTTTGCCTTTTCATCTGTTCTGTAAGGGGCACATCCTGTAGTTCAGAGCTAGACCAATGAAAGATACACTTCAGAATTAATTTAAAACAGTTCTTCAGTAAAATTCAGTCATGCAACATCACGTTATAGTAACATTTTTAAACTACTGTTTTCAAGCTTTTATTAATCATTTTGATGAAGCATGTCCTGACTCTTATTTTAATCTTGGAAGCAGTCACACTTGTTCATACATTGTCAGTGGAAGTGACAACACTAGGAAATTATCTTAATTCTTATTGCTGAGATACCAGTAACCAACTAATTGCTCTTTTAGATACGATTTTTGAAGTTGTCAGCACAAGTAGGTTGCATTTACTCTGCTCAAAATGGCCAGGCAGGTTCAGAACACTTCTGTCTAGATTCTGAAACATACAGATTATTCATCTCTAGTTTTACTCTGCTTTGGAGGAAGGACATACAAATCTTACTGATAGTGCTAATCCTCTCCTCTCTGACAATATTTAGATATCCAGACACTACAAATAGCTTTGCTGCTTTCAGCCACACTTGCAGTGGAAATGCATGCTTTATAACAAAGTGGTAGAGTTCAAACAGAATGTAAAGTAATCTCAATAAATTGCATTGTTCAGTTGCCCTTTTTTGAGGAACATGAAAAATGAAAAGAAAATTAAGTAGAGGGTTTTTTTTTTACTGATAAAACATTGCAAATGCCCAGGAAGATCAGAAATGGCACTTAGATAATCTGATGATGGATGCTGTTAAATCGGTGTGATCATAGTTATAAATCCACTCGGAACCCGTTTGGAATAGAAAGTAAGCATAAACACTATTGTTATCTACGTTAAAACTCAGAAAAAAAACTTCCTTCAGCAGAAACAACCTGATTCCAGGGAAGGGGCAAAGGATTTATTTTTCTTTTGTAGCAGTTAAGGGAGTAGTTCAAACAATAGAAGAAATAAAAATAATGTCTGGGTAAAAGCTGTCTCCTTTTAGAGATAAAAACTGAGGCAAAAGAACAGATTTCCAGTTACAGTAAGAAGAAGGCTGAGTAGGGAACTGTGGGCAGTCCTGACAGACTGTGTTACACCACAGTGTGCAGAACATTGCCTAAAATGTGGTAGAATTACAGGAGAGTAATTGTAATTGACAGTAGTTGTGTCCCTCTCCAAATGTGCTCAGTCCTGCAGCAGCTGAAGCAGGGCAGTGTGTGTGGGCCTCTGCATGTGCCAGGTAACCCTCAGCACCCCCCTGGCAGGACACTGGGAGGTGTCTGGGGGATTGCCTTATGCTGAGATCTGGATGTTGTCCTGTCCTTCCTACTGCTTTCCTGAACAAGATTCTCTTGTTCCTTCTCCACTGCTTGAGTGGAGAACAGCGTTTATTTTGCCCAGAGATTGCCAGGAACAACCACTGTCTTTTGTCATGGGCCACTCATTGCAGGCTGTAATTAATTATTATGAGAGAATTGTTGTCAGAGAGGGCTTAATGCAAGCAAAATGTGACCTTGTATTGATACTAGGTACTCTTCATCCTCATGACTGCTGAACTGATACTGCACTTAAATGTGTGATTCAGACTTTTCCTTGGTTTGGGCTATAATTTATCAGTGACCAGATAGTTTTTCTTCAGTAGAAGTTATTTTCCATGAGGTAACCTGATTTCTTTTTTATTTCCTGACAGTGTTACCTGTTTGTGTACTACACAGGCTGGAGGAATGCCAAATCCTTCCTGACCTTTGGGTTGATCTGTCTGTGTAACATGTACCTGTATGAGCTGCGCAACCTGTGGCAGCTCTTCTTCCATGTGACTGTGGGAGCTTTTTCTACCTTACAAATCCGACTGCGACAACCCCAGGGAAAGTCCCCTGATTACAACGTCTGACAAGTCCTGGAACACTGAGACCAAAGTCTTGTTCCAGTAGTTACTCTCAGGAATGTAAAGCTGTTCTCCAAAAGAAGACGTCTGNTTGGTTGAACCTTTTTTTTAATTACTTTTTTTATTTTCTTGGAAAGGACACAAAAGAATATGGGACTAGAGGAGGAAAGTGAAGCATATCCATGCAGGGAAATGTATGTAGAATATGGTGGCATAAAAAAGCTTCGTTCATACATTCATGGAGATAATCTTACGTAGAATTATCTGATGGTATTACATGATCACATTATCTGATGGTAATGTGGAAGCACATTTGTACATTAGTGGAGGAATGTGTAGAGTATGTTCTGCATATCCTGCAAGCTTTTCACTTCCAAGGTCAGTTTTGCCTTTGTGAGGCAGTAGGGAATAGGCTAAATAAGTAATAATAATGCTATTGCATATTAGCAGACTAGATGTGGAATATGTAAGATACTAAACTTTGGAATGTTTTGTTTCACATTGACATATATGTGGATGTTTTCTTAATTAAAATGTAACCTGGAAACTCAGTTTCTGGGGCTTGGCTTCACCCGTGGCGCTCTGTCTTGTGCTGTAAGTTCTTTAATGTGTTTTCATTCATGATTTTCTTTTAATTATTCTTTGAAATTAGTTTGTGTAGATAGGGTTCATTGTTTGTAATTATTCTAAAACTTCTGCCACTCAACCCAGGATTCTTGCACACTTCATGTGTTTGGACTCTGGAAGGGTTGAAAGAGAACGGATTGGTGAGTAAATGGAGTGACTTGCACTTGTTGGCATACTGTTCTTTTTATATGTTCTTCCTGCCTTTCAGAAATGGATGAGTAATTAGCTCAAACCTGAGACAGACAACTGGTGACAGGAAAATAATAAATCAGTCTGATTAGGTTAAGAAATACAGGGATTGTGTTGGTTCTTTGGGCTTTATGGGTTGGGTGTTTTTGTGCTGGGATAAAACCTCTGTGATCTAGTTGAGAGAAAAATTGTATGCTCCTAAAGTGGTGAATCAACCAGCAAACCCCAAGCAACCATAGAGGAGCACCATCACATACACTGGCGTTTTATTTTTGTATGACAGTTATTTATGATGCTTTATAATGATTTATAATGTACAGATAGATGTAGTTGTAATCGAGCCTTAATGGCTGAGAGGTTGCAGTGCTCTTGTGTTGCTTGATTTGGGAATTGGCAGAGCTTTGCTGTGCTATGAAATGTTGGCCCAGGCAATTTTTCTTGGGCATTTCATACCAAAATGTTATGTTTTTAAATAAGTTATTTAGTGTCAGATTTTATGACCAAGAAAAAAGGAATTGCATATCTTCTTTTCTTTTTAAACAGATGGAGTATTAATTAAGAAAACTGTGCATAATACAACCAAGAAGAATTAGAGAAGGAAACTGCAATGGGAAGGTGAAGAGATGTGCCTCAGACTGCTGTCTGAGGTGAAGCCTTTGGAGACTCTTTGGTGTGCAGGCTCCAGGGTTGGTGCTTTGCAGTTAATTCTCTTCCCTCCCCACTCAGAGACAGGGAATGTTTATGAATATGAGCAGCAAACAGCCTTTGCTCAGCACCAAGAATTGCTTGTATTAGCATCCAGTGCACCATTCTGAAAAGATGGAGAGCAGTCCTTTATTTTTTAATCACCGATTTTAAATGGTAGAGCTGTTATGTTTTAAGTGTAAAACCAGGTTTTATTTTGCTTATAGTATCTAGAAGAACCCTTATACTTGTCTTCTAACCTCCATTAGCAGGGAAGCTACTATGAATGCCTCAAGTACTGCATAGTTTTTAACTCAGGTTGTTGTCCATGTACAGAATTTTTTGTTGCATCATTTCTTTGGTTTATATGTTGGCAGAGAATTTTGTTTTCTCTGAGGCACCGTCCCGTCCTTCTATTCCCAAAGATCCATTTTTAAGGAATGAAAACCTTTGTCATAGCATCTGGAGCCATTATTCCATTCCAGTTATGCTGGCATTAAACTAATTGCTGATTAGCAGGTATAATGAACAAATGCAACTGCCAGTGTAACAGAAAACAGTTGGGGTTTTGTTTGCTTGTTTTTATAGCACTGATAAAAATCCCATTTCACAATGAAAAGTTAATGAGCATGACTGTTCTTCATTATGTGGTATTACTAGGTGCTAAAAACATGGCTTCTTAGCATGTTTGAGTTTGACTGTAATATTAGAACTTGCTGACATTTTGGTGTGAGATTGGAACCAAGATACAGCAGGCCAAGTTGGAGGTGAAAATTTATTGAAAATTCCCAGGATTTCCTTTTTGCTTACACAAGCTCAACCCTCAGGCAGGGGCTTCCCTGCTGATTTTACCAGGTACTTGAGTTACCAGATTTAGGAAGATGAATTCAGGAAAGCTGATTACTCTCTTGAACAGCAGGCTTTACTTAAGTGTGAAGTGCAGATGGCCATTTGTGCTTGCTCGATTGTTCTGTGGAGTTCAGTAGAAGCAGAGCCCATTTCATGCTGCATTTATAAAGGAAGGCCTCCTAAAAGTTGGAATGGGTTCATCCAACACCCACAATAGAATGTTTTATCTTTCAGTGAGGTGTCACTGTATTTGCTTTCAGGGAAGGAATGACCAAAAGCTTGCCTAACACAAGGTAGGTACAGAATGCCATTTCCAGTAGATGGCAATAGTTATTTGCATCTGGAATTCTCTATTAAAAGATTTCTGGGGCCAGCTGCTTAGAGGGAAGCTCGCTGCAGCTGCTGTCCCCTGGAGTCTTTTATTGGAGGGCCCCTGCTGCCCTCAGTGCTGGGCTCTCCCGCTGCGGGAACTCCCAGCGGGCACTCCCGCCCCTTTCCCAGCGGGAGCCACGGGACAGGGCCGGCCCCAGCAGTGCAGCCACCTCACCTGCACTGCCAGGGCAGGCAGGGACTGATAATATATAACTGCTTTTTACAGGAAACTATCTGGCTCCCAAATGGCAGGAAAATGTTGCTGCTCCTGCCCCCCATCCTGCCTGAAATTTGATTTTCTCAGTCCTCCCCCCACTTCCCCAGAGCCTACTTGCTCCTTCAGTTCCAAGTGCGTCAAGAGCATGGAAACTTGAGGTTTTTTCAGCTTAAACCAGCTGAGCTGCCCGTTTCCCACCAGCATCCCAAGCTTACTCTCTCTGACAACTCCTGAACTTCAGTCTGGAAGTGATGGTGCCCTGAGGAGCAGTTGGGAAACTTAACAGAATGAAAATATTTGCCTCTGGGCATACTTTTGGCCAGGTGCTGGTGTCTGTGGATGTTGTGTAACACATAAACAGCCAGGCCAGAGATATTTGCAGTGCAGGACACACATATAAGAAATTCAGTGTGTCCCAAACGTATCATTTTACTAAGTGCAGGCAGATACTTGATGTAGCCAGAGCTGTGTTGGGGAGAAGTGGCTAAACGCCTTAAAATTCATCAAAATGCTTTCTGGGTGGGAAAAAGATGCATTTGGGGAAAACTATTCAGCCAGTCTGTGTACAGTAATGGAAATGAGAGGGCATTGTAGAGTCCTGCCTTTCCTCCCATGGGGAAATACCCTTTTCTACATAGTTAAAATAAGTTGCTTGCATCAGACAATGTCCTAAACTGCTGTTTGTATGATCATTTAGGAGAGCATAGAAAGTATTAAATAGTTCTCTGCCAATTTTCATAAAGACTGATACCTTAAATACTTCATGGCTTTTTGTTCCTGCAGCTGTGTTCTCAGTGCACTCATAAACCCCCTCCTAACCGGTAACAGATTGTAGGGCATTTGGTTTTTAGCTGCCTGTGTAATGTCTTCTCAACTAAAAGAAGTCAGCTGGAAGCTGCAGGGTTTTGTTTCTCAGCTCTACCTAAAGCTCCTGTTAATTGGTACAGTCACATGTAGTATTTACTTTTACCTGTAAAGATTGAAAATGTTGCATTAGCAGCAGTGCTGCCTCCTTCCAATGTCCTTGAGAGGACAAGTACCGAGGTACCTGGGGAATTCTTTGGCAAAGGTGATGTGCTTTTGAAAATACAAACTTTTTTTTTTTTTTTAAAGGACACACATGCAAATTGAAGCTGTTCACTTATGCCAGTATAGTTTGTCATCTGCCCTGAGACTGACTCCAAGGGCAGTTGGGAACACAAGGACCCAGGGGATGTTTGCTGGGCAGCCAAGCCCTTGGGGCTCCAAACGGGGCAGTGCAAAGGAGCAGGGCATCTGTCGGTGCCAGACAAGGCCTGGATGTTTCTGTTTGCAGATCAGCATCTCCTACACAACAATCTCCACCAGCCAGATGCAGCTAAAATAAAACAGAGACACTTTACCAGTGAAACAGTGTTTAATATAGTTAAATTACTTAAATAGATTTCAATTTCCATGGGAAATCATAACTGTATCCATTTTTGCAAGATCCAGAGTAAAGAGTGTGTGAATACCCCTTGAAATGATCATGACACACTGTCAACAATCACAGCTAGAGATACTGGGGACTTGAAATTTCATTGACAACACAACTTCATAAGATGAATCAAAAGTTAAGAAGACTGCAGACTTCAGGAAAGCAGAAAGCAAACCTAAAACCAAGTGTATGGCATGGAGGTAATGAAACTCAGTGAGGGACAAAGGGGATGGGAGGTGGAGGAGGGGAGAAAGGCATAACAGCGTGATGCAACTTAAGTATTTTGCAAACCAGGAAAGATGTAAAGGAGCAAAAGTATAGTACAAGGGCAGACTTGGCAGTTTTACAGAAGTCAATATACTATACTTTTCAGAGATGTTTCCTAGTGGAAGGGAGAAGGAAAGGGGCAATGCCATTTAAGCTCATGTTTAAATGGCTTAATGCTCAGGTCATGCTTAGTAATACAGCAAATTAATTAAGACAGGTCCATGGATTTTCACTTATTCTCATTGTCGAGTAGGAAAAAGAAATCACCACCACCATAGTGCAATCATTATGCTGTGAGTACTACAATAATTCTGCCCTGAGAAGAGTGGAAAACAGGTTTATTAAATGTCAAAAGATTGGAGTAATTTTTAGTGCTAGCCAAATTCAATATCAAAACTTTCCCCTCATAGAATATAAAAAATATAGCTTTTTTAAATTATTTTCTTTTTTTAATAAAATATCAAGGGATTTTTTTCTTTCATAGCTAGAAAAGGTACATAAATGATAACAGTGAACTATTCAGAACCCCCCCCACTAGTGATAAAGATGCCCAACACAGTATCAATGGCACTATTTTAAGGTCGACCACCTCCTAATACACACTTGCCATCATAATCTCTTCTGAAGATCACCTAATTCCTGAAAATTGAAAAATCTGTGAATCAGTATAATAAGTGCTTACTACAGGAAAGTCAACTCGATGCTGCAGCACATAGTTCCTTGTAAAATGTCACATGGCAGTTACAATGTCAGACAACTCTCAGATCAGCAGGATTCTATTAAGACCATCTATGAAAAATGATTTTTAAAAAATAAGTTCAAATGAGCTTTTTTTTCCTTTTCTCATAAGAGCTCCTGTTAAGAGTTAGAAGATTTGGTTAGAGCTCTTTTTGACATGTTTGATACCGTCTCAGTAGCTAAAACTCAAAGGTCCCGTTTCCATTGGGAAGCTGCCACCCTCCGCTGGAATGCTGCACGGAACAATTCTGGGACTACCGCGGGTTTTTCCTCTTCTTTGGGGTTGTAGATTTTTCTGGATTTTCGTTTTAAAATGCATCTGATTCAGCCTGGAAACTCACCTGTTTGTTGTTGGTTGATTGTATAGTGATAATCTGAAAACTGCCAAGTCTGTGTTCAGAGTATTACACAGAAAAAAATTACACGAAAGTCTACAGGTTATATACACCTCCCCCCACACCTCGGTGTGGACAGCCTGCCTTCTAATTTATATATAATTTACAAAATATAGAATTTGGTATATCTGTTAGATCTCCATGTTTTCAATATTACAAAATAAAAAATACAAAAAAACCCACAACAAATTTCAGGGGAGTTCCCCCGACAAAGTGTCTCTTGTTTACATTTAGTCTTTCCCATGTAAACTGATACCAAAGAAGAGCACAGATGACTTTTTAATAAATATGGTTGTAGAGCCATCTTCCTTTATCCTGATCTTCCCCTTCCTCAGGTGTGCCAGCTCCACTCAGAAGAGCAGTCATTGAGCCATGGAGGAGAAGGGAAAAGAGGGGCCAAGGCTACAATGTCTTTTCACACTAAAACATTACCAATGCCCTTCTAAAAGGCCTTTTTGTGTGCTGCAACAGTGGGTGTCAGTTTTGAAAGCCCATTCAAAACAGCTAATAAAAGCACAGTGGTACAATTCAAATAGCTGGCAGTATGGGATGGAAATATTATGGGAGTGCAAATCCATTCCAAAATAATGCTTTGTAGTGAATCATACATTCCTTCAACCAAGTAAATGTTGTGTTGCGTCAATAAATACTTAAATAGCTTCTTATGCCATCCTGTGGTAGCAGCCTTTAGAAAAATGCCGAATTCATGTCTTATCTGTGAACTCTGTAGTGCACATCTTTGGTCAACTTAGCACTCAGCCAGGAACAACTCCAAGGTGGTTTCTTTCTCTTGCCTTTCGTGATGGGTGGCCAAAGAATTTGCTGATACCAGCTCTAGAGTCATGGGGTGAAATTTCAACTGCACCTATGTTCAGCTTCACTGCCAAAAAATGATTCTTCTCCGATTCACAATCCTGGGTAATGCAAAATGCGTCTTTGTGTGGCTGCAGTCGGTGCTAACTAATTGGAGGCCCTTCATTTAGAAAGTAGGTGGTCATTTCTCCTTTGCCTTTGACCTTTATGACCCCTCGATACTCCAGCTGGTAGTTGTTGGCTGCTAAAACCTGGTACATGTCTGTGGTTACCTGCAGAATAAACAAGAGTGAACAGATGCTTGCTTTGTCTTCCACACAGTCTTTCCATTTGCTTTTGGAGCAATCCATGGACAAAATAAAGCAAAATCAACTGTTTTGTTTTTAAGTTTGCACATCAGTCACTAACTGAAAGGTTGGCACAAGGTGCTGAACAAAACACAACCCATTAGAACCTGAGAAAGTACAGATGCCACACACAGTTCACAACTGGGGGAACTGCATTTTTCAAGGAGGTCACTGGAGAAGGCGTAATAAATTAGTCACATTTTCTAAAACACACCAGTCAGTTCAGTCTACTCAAGTGCATTCATTATATCACTGGAGTAGCAGTAGGAAAACATCAGACTTACTAAAATATCCTCAAAAATTACCTAGAAGTTACACAGTGGACATACAGCTTAGGAGTCAGGGCTTGTCTTTATGGAGGAGAAGGTAGTGGGCAATGGGAGAAAACTGATAGAATGGAATGCTCTAGCCAGCAGCCAAACTGTCCCTGCAGATGCCAGTCAAAAATAATCACTTGTGCTGCAGAACAACAGAAGTTTAAAGACCGTATTTTCTGAAGCATTTATTTATTACAATGTATTTTCTCACCCTTTTTCAGGTGGCTTTACAGACCCTCTCGTAGGGAAGCTTAAAGAGTGGTGCATAAATATCGATACAATTAACTGACAGGCAAGGAAACAGCGTGCCTGCCCCTCTTGGGCTTTACAACATTTGCTCTATTTTTATAACCCTTCAGTATTTTCCCAAGGAATGACATTCTGTTACTGTGGACATTGGCTCAGCAAAAGCAGGACAGTGAAATTGAATCACTCACTGGAAAGGTCACATCTGAAGGCCAAGGAGATGTGTGATTATCAGACAGGTCCTATTAACCCCTTAAACAATCCCCTTTCTCTGTTGTGTATCCCCATCCTGCTGATGCCTGGACCCTTGCTGGCCTCACACCACCGCACACAGCTGAGCAGCATGTGTGAGCAGGGATCAGGACTGTGCTCAGTGCCAGCAAGGAAGTTCAGCTCAGCACTTCCACCCAGAAGTAAAGTGCAAGTTTTTAAACAAAGGTTGCCGTGTTGGTCACGATTAAAAGACAAAACTTGCTGGTACCATCGGCATTCCATAATTGGCTTTTCTTTCAGTTCAGTGTAGGAAAATGTATGGAATAAAGGGATAAAATTAAACCAAAATTTCAATTCTAATTAAGTTTCAAAATGTGTAAGTGACACAGGGCTGGGAGTGGAAATTTTCCAGGGATTGCCTTACCTGAATCCTGTCAGGCACTCCTGTGCTGTCCATTCTGCTGGCTACATTCACTGTGTTGCCCCAGATGTCGTACTGGGGTTTGCGGGCTCCTATCACCCCAGCTACGACAGGACCAATATTGAGGCCTGGAAGGAGAGGAGAAATATGCTCACATCCATTTACTTGAGGCAGGTTATTATTCAGACAGGAAAAACCCATC
Source organism: Hylia prasina (assembly GCA_013397195.1). Classification (NCBI taxonomy): domain Eukaryota; kingdom Metazoa; phylum Chordata; class Aves; order Passeriformes; family Sylviidae; genus Hylia; species Hylia prasina. Next base: position 410,297 of record VYXD01000331.1, on the reverse strand, counting down.
CTGATGCTCCTGGTTCTAGCTGTGCTTTACCCTGACATGTAGAGCTATGGCCAAACTGTGGGGAGAGAAATGTTAAAATAGAATTTGGCTTTGATCCCTTATGCCAAACTGACTGGCAGCTCAGGCTGGATCAGCTCAATCCAGTGCCAGATAATGAGATAAAATTTGTTTGCCACCTGGCTAACAAGCTAACTGCACACTTGAAGTCAGCACATACCTGCTGCAATGGTGAAGGCCTGCAAGGTAGCAGCACAGAGCCTCCCAGAACACCACACTTGACATCCTCAAATTTCTTCTCCCTTTTCTGTTGCTTTTTATTCCCTGACTTGAAAGGCAATTTAATGTACAAGAATGCCAGAGCTGGAAGCACAGGAGCAAAATGAGCCCAAGGTCAACCACCATGTAAGACCATGCTGTGGTAGGAGCTACGCTGCTTCTAATTCCCTAGGAAGCATCAGTCATGCTGCTATACCCTAAAAACTACTGTGATGTTTCACAGAGGCCAAAGTGGTCACCAGGCACCAGACAATCAACATCACCATATGGCCAATGTAACATCTGTGGTTTTTACTGTCCATAAAATCCCCACCTCAGAATGACCACTACCTACACAGAATCCTGTGAGCACAAGGACATTACCTATCTTCATCTGGAAGTTGTTGAATGAGTGCTCATTAATGTATTTCATTTGGTCCATTAACCTCATGGCAAAATCCGCCAGAGCTTTGATGTGTGTCTTCCCTTCCTTGTCATAAGTGGAGTCGTTGAGGCCTGAGGCAGCCATGTAGGTGCTGCCAATGGTCTTGATCTTCTCCAGCTGTCGGAATTGGTCTTCACTTATTATCTGTGTCACACACAAGAGCAAAAGAAGCAAATAAACCTTGACAAACATGCAGATGCTGGTGATGTCCATGCCACATGTCCGCCTTGCTGCAAGCATTACAAAGTAGTGGACAGAGCCAGGAAGACAGAGGAAGAAAGGGGATTAGATATTCAAAGGAGTAACAAGGGAATAGAAGGGATTTCAGTGTGGAAAAGAAAATAAAACTGAAGACTCCTAGAGTAAGGAGAAATGAAGCATGGATTCAATAAACCACCCTCCTTGAGGAGCTCAGCAAAGCCCAACTAAACTCATGGATTCAGTTCACTTTGTTCACCCAGATTTTCTCTTGACTTACTTCATCAAAATCAGCAATGATCTCATTGAGCAGCCTCAGACACTCCACCCCTTCATTGTTGGCTTCCAGCTCCACATAAAACTCGGAGAAGTTGCTTATGGAGGCGAACATGACAGCCACACACTCGCAGGACTGGTAGTACAGTTCATCATTGCGCCGCTCCTGAGCCAAGAAATGGGCTGCCACATCCTTGGGCAGAATGTTGTGGAGGAGGCGTCTGTTGTAGGCCTGCAGCTCCTCCATTTCCTCCTTCTCTTCAGTGGCCTAGTTTAGGGGAAGACACAGTGATGCACTTACTCTTTTGGTGGCTGCTCTGGGGAGGGGAAGAAAGCTGAAAATTTACTTGCAGTGAGGGCAGAAATAGAACAGGGGAAACTGCAAAGGAGAGCAGAACCAGAGAGATGCAGAAATTTGTGTTTTGCAGTGGAAAATGTTCCATCTCTTCGTGCACACATGTATGGAAAAGCAGGCAGAGAATAATGCCAGAATCCAGCATTGTATTTCTGAGCCCTGAACTGGGTAAGTGCTCAGCTCACCCCTTCCATTGTTTTTCCATTTATAAATGAGGATTACAATGCTTATCTGCTTCCCAAGGAGCTTTAATTAATTGTTTCTTCCTCAGTGCCTTGTACTCAAACCACAGAGACCTATAATTAGAATGATGTCCTGCCACCCAGAAGGTAGAAAATCTAAATAAAACCTGCAGTCCTGCAGCCCCCAGCCACAAGTACTGGCCAGAGCCCAGACCTTGCTTGGAAATCACATACAGGGCCCCAACATCACTCATGGGCACAAGTAGTGAAAACATTAAACAGTGAACCCAGGAACAGGAGCACAGTGTGGCATTATCCACAGTGTGTTGGTTAGCCAGTCCTGCTGCCTGGGGGCTAATGAAGGCTGGACATTGAGCCAGTTCCCACTGCTTAACAGGAAACTGAATGAAAATGCAAATGTGAATCTTTCACACCCTTGAACACAGCAAACTAAAGCTGACTGAACTCTGGGAAACAATTCAGCAGTGAATATGAGTTTCCTGTATTTATAAATTGTGTTACATTACATGTTCCTGCGCAGTAACAGCTCAGTTGCCCAAATTCATTAATCTCAACCTTCAGATCTATAACCCTTTACCATGGGGAACATCCAAGGTACATTTACAAGGAAAAAAGGGGTTGAAAAAATAACTGGGATGAGATGTACAGAGTAATGCAAAGTACCAAAGAAGAGCAGAGCATTATTAGCATGCCCCGTTATGAGCCAGATTCGGATTAAACTCAAAGGCACTTTATCACGCTCCTCAACTTGACAGTGAAGACCTCAGTCATTTTACATTAACACCAAAGACCACATGTGATCCTCCCACAGCCAACACCCACTAACCTGAAGTTTCCAGAGGAAATCAAGCCTTGCAGTGGATTCCACTTGCTGGGCATGCAAGTACAGTGCCAGGACAAAGACAGTGATGATGACAGGGGTCACAATCTTCAGTGCGACTCGTGTTGTCACCGGGGGGCTGCAGCCAAGGAAAGAACACAACTTCCCTGTTACTGGAAGCACATGGCCCTGCCATGCCCTGCACTTCCCACCTGAAGGCTAACCAGCCTCTCAGGAAAAGGTGCTTTTTTTCCCCCCTTCCTCTCAAAGCCTGTGTTGGTAAAGGGACAAACAATACCTGCAAAAAGCTGGAGACTCTGGCTCACGGGTGCCAGTTTCTAAAGAAGGATTTGAAAATTAGAAATGTAATCCAACTTCTTAGAAAGGGTTGGCGTCACTCTTCACAGAATGGCCACACATGCTAAGGGTGACACCACTGAAACACTGACAGCCCCTCAGACTGTGTTCACCCTGTCTTCTGCACTGGCTTCCCCAGGCCCCTGAGTCTGGAACTGCTCTAACTCATGACATCTCTAATTAGTCACTTAATGGGCTTTGTTGTGTAAGTGTTCTGTAAGCCGAAAAGAGCACTAAGGCACATTCACACCTCCTCTGACAAGCAGGCAAATAAAAACTGTTAAATATGAATTACAGAGTTATACAGTATGAAAATATTTTGATAAAACCTTTAAATTGTATTAGAAATAAGCCCTGAGCTGACATAAGTCCCACAGGAAAGAGGATGCTCTGAGAGTAGCTATACATACAAAAGGGCAACACTCCACTCAGGACATCTGCACTGTGTTGTACCAGCTCACAGCAATGCACAAACACCAGACACAGCTGGTGAGTCAGTGTGCTGATATTGCACCTTGTGAACAGCAAATACCTACCAACAAAAACCTATAAAATATTTCATGCCAAAGTGACTCACCATGAAGATGTATCATTTGCAGACGCGCTGAAAAAAAAGCACAAACACAAGGTCAGTGGAGTGTTTGGCTCCCTGCAGCTCTTGCCCTTCTGCACATCATTGCACAGTACCTCTGCAGTGTGGCACCTCCAACACTGTGAGGGGCTACAGCTCTTTTGAAGCAGACAGCTACTAAAAGATGGGAGGGGGAGGAGAAAAACAGGCTTCTGAGCTACACTCCAAACTCCAGAGTGATCGTGTGACATGGTTAATGTGGGTAAAATATCTAAGGAGCATTAAGAGTGAGAGAATAATCTGGGATTTTAATGTCCGTGTGGAATGCCTGTGCATCCATCACTACTTCATTAGGTCAGACTACAAAATTTGACCTAAGGAAGAAAGCTTCGGGCTTTTTTAGCTTGTGAGGGATAGCTCCTTTCTTCTCCTTTTATTGTGGCATGAAGATATGTTTAATTCCTTTAACTCTAATCCTGCTCCCTTCTTCTGCACATTCTTCACTGCCAGCTTGTGCCCAGCTCTGGGTACCACACACAAGGCACTGAAGAAAACCCTTTAGCACATTCCTATTACTACTGACAATTCTGCAAAGTACCCACGTGTATCAGAGCTGCTGGGGGAGATGGAGGGTGTGCTTTTTGACACTGAAAGCATGGAGGGGAGCTTTCTGGTAGGCAGCAGCTGTCTGAGCTCCTGATTGATTGATTGCCTAATGCTGCTGGCTTTGTTCTTGAGTGTGGGTGGAGTATTAGGTGGCTGAGAACCATGTGCAAGCATCTTTTAAAACACTATTTAAATGGAAGGAAAGAGATCAGTGCTTAAATTACTGTAGTGTCATTGATGCAATTAGAACTTTGCAGGCTAAAAATGTGATATTAGCCTGAGAATGTGACAGCTCTCTAGAGAGCTTCAGGCCACAGTTTTATGGGGTTGGAGGGAACCTTGCTACATGATCAGACATCTAAATGATCAAAATAGGCAAGGGAACCTAACTGGGAAACTAAAGGGAACATAACATCAAAAAATAGAAGTATAGCAACTTTCTAACCTTGTTTGTTTCACAATACTTTCTGCAGTTCTGAGCATGGAATTTCTTCTGACATGGATTTTGCAACCCACTGCTGTCTTGCACACAATCTATTGCATGGCTCTTGGCCAGCTCCAGCACTGAACATGTATGCTTGGACAGACACAGTTTGGAAAGCCTGGGGACTCCCACATTAAAGGCTGTATCTAGTTGGAGCTAGATGCTTCCCACATGCAGCATGATTCCCCTGCTTCCCTAAGTCAACACCTGGCCAAGGATGACTGACTGCCCCCCCTTATCACTCTCTCATGGGAGCATGGCAGACCTGACCCTAGTGCCAAGGCTGCAGCTCCCTGTGGGTGTTACTCTTGCTCCAAAACCTTCATCAGAGACTATGAAGTGCAGCAAACCCAGTATTTACAGTAACTCTCTGGATAAGTGAAGATGCCCAGTGCAAGCAGGATGGGTATTATATTGGTAGGTTGTTCCCCCACGGAACAGCCATTTCCAGTAGCAGATGGTTCTTTAATTACTGGAAGGAAACACAGAGAGAAGCTTGCTAACTAAACTCCTGCTCAAATGAAGTGCACATTTTTAGCAGGAAAGGCAGTTCATTTTAGAGACAGCTCCCATAGGACCAGAGCAGCTCACTTTTCCCAGACACAGAGGCAAGGATGGACAGCTGGAACAGAAATGATGGGTTTGATGAACAAATCACAGGGCAAAGCTCTTTGGGCTTCCCTGTGCAGGAAGTGTTTAGAAGATCACATTGGCCCATCACATTTTTAAACCAATGCATTAGTTTTATCTTCTGCACAGGGAAAAGGTAACTCATGATAGCCCTGTGCACCCAGTTACACTCCATGTGTCACTCACTGGTGTGGCTGCAGTCAAGTCTAGCAGCTCCCACTGTTGTAATCAGCCTTTCAGCTGCCTGCATGCTGGGTTGGTTTGTACACAGAAGTGTGAAGTGACATCTGCATCACTTCTAATTAGTCAGAGTACCATAGTGGCTGCAGAGCAGACACTAATTATGTAGCTACAATGGGCACCCAATTAAACTAGTAGGAGGTCATGGTGGCTTTTCTGGTGTTTTAGAATCATCTGGACAATAAGGTCCATCTCTGAACTCTGCGCTACATGCTGAGCTCCCATTTCCCACAACACACAAATGGCCTTCTAGACACTGAGGCAATAAATGAGCTCCATCCATGGAGCTCTTTGGACAAAACAAATTGTCCTGGATTCCACTGGAATAGGGTTAAATTTCTTCCTAGCTGGTGCAGTGCTGTTTTTTGGATTAAGTATGACAATGATGTTGATAACATGCTGATGCATTAGTTGTTGCTGAGTAGTGTTTATACTAAGTCAAGGACTTTTCAGCTCCTCAGCAACCCCAGCGAGCAGGCTGGAAGGACACAAGATGTTGAGAGGGGACACATCCAGGACAGCTGATCCCAATGGACCAAAGGATTATTCCATATCATATGGCATCATGCTGAGTATGGGAACTGGGGGGAAATCTGGCCTGGGGCTCCTGCACAGGAACTGGCTGGGCATTGGTTGGCAAGCGGTGAGTAACTGCATTGTGCATCACTTGTTTTGTATATTCTAATTCTATTATTATTATTACTATTATTATTTTCTCTCTTTTCTGTCCCATTAAACTGTTTTTATCTCAACCCATGAGTTTTCTCACTTTTTCCCTTCCAGCTCTCTCCCCCATCCCAGCACAGGGCAGTGAGTGGCTGTGTGGGGCTAAGCTGCAGCTGGAGCTGAACCACCACATAAATCCCATTTAGAGAGAGAGAATACAGCATCACAGAAAGCTATTTCTGGGAAAACATGCTAACCTTTTCCACTTTGTTACTGACACTCTGATTGTGAAGTGATGTAAATTATACTTCCAAGTGCTGTAATTTCGCTTAGTGCTTGAATTACAAGAATGAAATTATATTTGAGATACAAAATGCTTTTATTTCACTAATTGTGTTAGAAAATAGCTTCTGCTGATGGAACACCTAATATCTGAAAAAAAAGGAAGAAAACCTCTTTTCCTTATACCTTCCCACAGAAAGCTCCATGGGGTTTCCTACCTAATTTCGCTCACTTGAGTTAACACAATAATTTAAGTGATTACTGCCAATGGCAGCAAAAGCTACACTTCCATTAACTGGCAATGTCAGCAAAAGCTATATATCCATTAATTATTGCTGGGCACACAGGAATGCTGAAGTCATGGCATAGTCATGTGAAGGAGAGGAGTAACCAGATGCATCAGACCTGAAGGGTTGATGGTTAATGATGGCTTGAAGGGCTGATGGTTAATGGCCATCCTGAAATCTGAGCAACTACTGAAGGAATTTCATAACACACAGGGAATGGGAATCTTCTCAAACACTCTCCTGTCCAAGGCAGGAACAACCACAGCTCTCAGCCTTGACAAATAGTTCACCTAAATTGGCATAATTTGATTCATTCACATTTAAGTACAATTGTTGCCTACAAGGGGAAATCATCAATACATGGAGTTAACACAACAATGCAATTCCCAGTGAGAAACAAAACTTGTGGGGGAGGACAGAACTGTGGATGTGCCAAACTTCCCTCCGTGGTGTGGGGACCTCCAGGAGATGGGGAACCACCACAGCAGTGGAAGGAGGCTGCCACCAGGATTAATGTGTGACCTGATGACAAGCCAGCTTTTGTAAGTAAAGGACAACTGGCCACTCCACTGAGCCCAGACCCTTCTGCTGGGAATTGTGCTGAGCCCAGCTGTGATATTGGTTTTCAAACAAGGACATATGTCCAGCAGCAACGGGCAGGAGATCACTGGCCAAACATCAAGCATCATCATTCCACCACCCCATGCTGGGTTTGATATATTGTGGTGGCTCACATCACATCTCTGAGCGAGCTCAAATCTGTTGGAGGAGTTTTTTTTTTTTCTTACTTGAGAAATGACATTTCTATATTGGGAGTGTCATATCAGAATTAAGAATGACTAACTACAGCTCCCCGTTTCTGGAAAAAAAAGAAATACAGATCCACTCTGATTCCAGTTATATGCTGTTATTAATAGATAGTTCATTAGTCAAGTCCCACATTAAAAAATCTTAAAGGGAACTGTATTCTCCTACTCGTCAGAGGTGGAGAGCAGCACTGGCAAAGCTTTAGCTTCCAGCCATGCCTTTGCTGGCATCCTGTACTTCCCTTGCTTCCACCACAGCCTTGGCACTCCCATCCACCTAATGCCACACTGTCATCACTGTCTGAAAGAAATCAGGTGAAGATTTCAGAAGTGAAAGGCACTTACTAGGTGTTGGCTGTAACCAGGAGATCTGCATTGTCAAAAAGGTTGACCCCTGGCACTTCCACAATGAGAACATATATAAATTCAATGATTAACATAAGGATCAATTTTCCAATACAGCTGATCTGAAGGAACACAGAGCAGGCCAGGAGACTCAATAAGACACTGTAGGTAAAATACTGTATAAAGACAAAAATGGAAAAAACAGAAGAGAGGTGAATGTCAGCTGGATAAATCAAAACTGAAAACAAAGGAAACTAAACACAGGGATAGAAAGGGATTGGTAGTTTTGCAGTTGAGCTGACCAAACATATAAACCTGGGACTACCTGTGGAATTCTCCCACTTTACAGAAGTTAAAACTGACTGGATGAAGAGGAAAACTGTGGCATTCTGATCCAGGCATTTTGTGCTTCACTCTCAAGAGGTGTGGGCCTCACAGCGGGACACCAAAGGTTGTGACATAGCTTTTCCCTGGACACAGTTACTAGAAGAATCGCCCAGTTATGCTGGTTAAGCTGTGCTTTAAGGCCAAATTCTAGACTCAAATTTGCATATCTGTACAACACATAGGACCAAGGGTATTGGCAATTCACACTCCTGGACAGATGCCACTAGAGGCCAATGGGAAAGCACTGTCCCCTCTGATGTGACACACGGGCTCCATCAGCAAGGGACAGGCTGGAAAAACGTCCCCCTGCCCCAGGATAACCCCCTGAGAATTTGTCCAGCCAGCAGCTGCAGAGGTGCACATGTGTGGCTGTGGAGCACCTCTGGCACACCAGGGTGGTGCAGCAGCAGCTCCTGCCAGGCCAGGAGCTGAGTGTTCAGCAATGCCAGTGCTTCCCAGTGTGACTGCAGACCGTGGGTGCCATTTATGCCTCCTGGGAAAGATAGCAGGGATACAAAATGAAGAGAGGCATGTTATCCAGCTCACCACCTTCCTGCTATCAAATCTGTGAAGATTTAAGCTTCCACTCTGTCTGGACAGGCCTATTTCTGGCAAAAACCCCACACCATGTGCCTGAGGCAATCCATCCTTTCAGTTAAAAGCAAGCCCGAGTTGAAGAAGAAATATGCTTATGTTCTGAGCTAATTTATTAATAGTCTGATATATTAAATTAGAGAAAATAACTTGTACAGCTTGTACTTGACTCCTCAGTCTTGACTGAGGGGTAGGATTCCAATGTCTCCTGTGTGGGGCACAGGGAGCAACAGGAAACACCTGTAGCAGATCCAACATGTGCCTTGCAGAGTGCAGGCAAGGAACTCCTCACTTCTTAGCCCACTGAACAGAAGGACCTGGCTCAAGGCTGACAGAGCAACCTCAGTATGAAAAATGATTATTCCTCATTGCTTAAAATTCCTCTCTGTCCTGGGCCAGCACTTCATACAAATTCATGGTGGGCACAGACTGTTTCTAGATCTCTGCTGTACCAGATTCTGCCCCTGTGTCTTTCTGCAGACACACTAAAGCCTCTGCAAAATTGAAAGTCTCAGTAATGGTGGTCTCAGAAACCTCACTGAATCACATAGGGTCCATATTCCTGTTAAGTTAAAAGGAAATATGTTCAGTAGGATACCAGGACTTTCAGTAGCACCTTGGACATCTGGATGGTAACAGATCCACCATAAATCTGTCAGGTCCCCATAAACCAAGATGACCTTGACATAACTTCTACCTCCATCCTAGACAGAGGTTTTTTTTCCTTTTCAATTTCCAGTAAACAGCACAAGTAACAGCCGTGACCTAAAAACTCGGAGAAAGGTCTTGAATAGCTATGCAAAAAGGTTATTTTTTTTTCTTTGTAGAGTATTCTACCAGTGTGAAAAACATATTTGGGCTGGTTTAGGTTGTGGGTTTGTTTGTGTTTTTTTCTATTAGAAGCATTTTAATTTTTTTCTAAAAGAGATGTCCTGAAGACACAGGAATTGCATTGCAAATTGAAGCAGATCACTGTCTGGGCTGCTGACCTGTCTGAGGCCAGACCTACCATACCTTGGGAGAATATACAAGCCAAGTTTTGCATCAGGATATAAAACAGTGGAGGGAAGCGTCAAATCTATGACTAGACATTGATTTTCAGAGAACTGATTTTTAGGTAAAACTTAGCACCCACAAACTCCTTTGAAATGACGGGCAGTTCTGCATGCCATCAAGGACCACATGGAGAGGGACATTTCCCCTGCTACAGCCAGGATCCAACTATTTTAAAAGTCTACTAATTATCCAGCCCTGACGGAACTTAAACATTAATGTGGATTCATGATAATAACTTCAGACATTTAAGTCTCTGTGTAGTAGCCTGTGTCAGTCCTGTAATGTCAGTCAAGAACAACCTTGCTTTCCTCAGAATCACTGAGATTTATCACACAGGTTCTACAGCCTTTTTCCAGACTGACCTCTGAAACCCATTTTTTTCAAGCAATACCTCTGGAAAGTTGCAGTTGGGCAAAGGACTGTCACAGAATCCCTGCAAGGTGCCCAGGCTGTAGTTGGAAGTCAGGTTGCTGATAAGGCATATGTCCACCCGGTCAGGAGTGATGTTGTATTCAGCAGCCATGCAGCTGGCAAGATCCACAGTGCTGCACATGAACTGGAAAACAAAGGTGGTATTAAGCTCCACAGCATAGAAGAAGAGAAGAAAACAAAACAGTTTATATCTGTTTAAAAGCCCCTTGGAAATTGCTGTAGCATTGTGCAAAATATGCAACACGAAATCATCAGCTTCTCTTTTACTGCATGTGCAGTAGCTATGTTTCTACTCCCCCAAAATATTAATTAACAAAATCTGGGCCCCAGAGAACAGCCCATCTCTCCCTGAGCCTGAACTCAGCAGTGGTGTTTGGAATGACAGCCAGACCACCTCAGTCTCAAAAGTGCAACTCAAAGCAGCGTCGTCACCGTGCCCATGAGCTGATCTCTGCTCGCGGAGCAGGAGGCAGCACTGTGCAGGGCTGGCACAAAGCCCAAGAACACTCACATCCCACTCAGTACAGTGGGAGTTAAATAACACATCAGCCTCGTGCCAGTCCTTCCTGCAGGGATACACATCAGGTTGGCTTCTGTAGTTGGAGCAGATGCATTTAAAGAATCACAAAAGGACCTGGGCACAAATCAGTGCCAGGCACATAATGGGCTCTAGGGATGGAGCTCTTGGGCTCCCATTTTTCTGTGCCCAAAAAGCAGAGGGCACCAACCTCAGATGCTGTCAGTCCTAGGCAGGACCATGTTAAATTCAGTGGTTTTAAGGGTCACAGTGCTGCAGAGCACCAATAAGGAAACGGTGCTGAACTGAACGGATCAAAAGGAAATGATGGACATACCATGTTGACAAAGGCAGACAGAAAAACCAGGATAATGGCAAAGACTCCAACTAAGGTACTATTGGTCCTGGACTGTACAATCTTCTTAGAAAGAGTCTGGAGAGGAACTGGGAAAAGCTGCATGAGAGAAAAAAAAAAAAATCAAGTAGACACATAAAATCCTTGTTAGTTTTACAGATTACAACCTGCATTTGAGCTGTCTGCATCCTTCAGCATGGGTCTGTGTGGATGCTGCACAGGGGCTGGAGGATGGTGATGGGGGCTTGCAGCTCTGGGACAAGGGTGAGCAGAGACGTGACTGCCTCGTGGCAGCAGGCCCAGCTGGCTCTCCAAATCTACTTAGCCTTTCCTAATGGGAGTGATGGCTCCTGATCCCAGATAGCATGGCTTGCAGGGCTGTGCTCATCCTGTCGTGAGAAGCAGACCACAAGCCATGTGTAACTGAAATAGCCAGGAGCTTGAGCCTGGAAATTACTGGAGCAAAAATTTTAAAACGCAGAAATGAAAATACACGTCATGTCCCTTTGATCACCAAGGCGTATTGTAGGACTCCTTGGTGCCATTTCAGACTGGTGAAGAGCCCGGGCAAGCCCTGTGATCTGTCAGACCCTCGGCAAAAGGCGCTGCAGAGATCAGCTGGCCCAGGCTGGTGTGTGCCGCTTTTCTCCACACCCACACAAAGCCCCAGCTGAGGGCGATCAGGGAGCTGCCGCAGCCCCACGGCCACGGCAGGGCCAGGAGCTCCCTGGAGCCGATGGCCACTGACTGCAGCCCTGAGCCTGGCCGCGGCTGCTGCATCGCACCGGGGCGAACAGCCTGTGTGTGTCCGAGCACAGCCGGACCCGGCGCCCTTCGCAGCCGGGCTCTCCCCTGCCGGGGCCGAGGCCTCGCTGCACCGCGCTGGCTGCAGGAGCGTCCCGGGGACAGCCAGGGCAGCCTCTCCCTTCACGTCCCACCGCTGTGCCAGGGCTCAGGGCTGGAGCGGGAACCCTCGAGCACTGACACGCTCCCACGGGAGATTGATTGTCCCCCCACAGGGCCCTGCCCCTCCACACCGCCGTGCCAGGGCAGAGGGGCTGCCCAGGACTACCAAAGCCTTTTCCAGAGCCCAACTCTCCCTTCCCTTACTCACTACACGAATAACCAAGCCACTAGAGGGTATTTTTAGAGACACAAAGAAACAGCAGCACAGCGCCATGGCACTGCAATTTAACTATGACTAATGTTTCTATTAAAAGTCTTGCTTTTCCCTTTTATCCTTCACTCTTACATCTTCGGATATGCAACATTTTGTCAGTGCCGTGCTTCCCACACAGCAGCCCTGCAGTGTAATTACCGAGCGTTGGAGCGGCCAAGGCGCTGATTAGCTGGTGACTTTTTACTGAGGCAGGGAGAGGTTGTGGCAAGAGTTTTGAAAGAGTTGATTTCACCTGCTACCAGCACGTGCTGCAGGTGAAAGGAGAGGACACGGCTCTGGAGGACTGGAGAAAAGGGGAAAGTGGGGTTGTAACTTATTTGCACTGAATGAGGATTGATTGAAATACACTGAAAGCTTATGCATCCTTCAGGCTCCGTCGCAGACACTATAAAACAAAGGAAAACACCTTTCTCTCAGAAATATACTTTGATGACACAGAATTCCTTAGCCCTGTTGATAAGCTACAAACCAAAATATCTCTTTCCCCTACCATGTCCAGCTGCTTCCACACAGATGTCAGCTAGCAGATCCCTGCTAGGATAGGGATATGGAAAATCCCATGGGGCTTTCCTCTGCTCTAGCCCCTATAGGATTTGGAAGGAGAAGGAGGATCTGTACTGCATTTAGACAGTTTTCTCACTAGATTAGAGCAGGACAGGATTTCCTGCCACCTCTTCATTTAGGCCTCAAGCTCCACAAAGGTATTCAGGGATCAAACCTCCATCTGTAATCCCTGGGAAATCAGGCACCTAAATAAAACTTTGGATTTTTTTTTTGTTGTGGATCTTGGCGACGCCCCTGCTGCCAGCAATCCCAAAAAAGCCTGACTTTGAACCAACCCTGAGATATCAAGCAAAGCGATCAGTGGAAGACACTTAAATTCTAAGGAAAACATGTTTTCTTTGTATTAATCTTGGTTCTCATTACTTTGCAAACTAGGAAAAAAAAAATTAAGTCAGTAAACAAGTACAGCTGGGAAAAGTCCTGAAGAAGAAAGAAAGGCCAAAACCATAGGAGGTCAGGGCTGCAGTTGAGAGAGCAACAACACAGTCAGGCCGTGCCTCTGAGGAACCTCTGCCTCGTGAACACTCACGGCAGCCCTGTCACGTAAGTCAGGCTGTCCCCATTTCACAGAGGCAGGTGGAGACCAGGAACACCTGCAGCTTGAAGGATGTCTATGATAGATATGGGCAGCCTATGTCAGGTCAGACAATTCAGCTCCATTCTTGCAGTGCTTCCTCCGTAAAAACATCCACAAGTCTAGGGTACAGCACAAAAGCAGAAAAAAAGAAAAGAGGATGACTTTCCTCCCATTTTTGAAAAAACAACAATAAGACCTCTTCTGTCCTTGTAAAAGAAGCAGAATATCAGGACCTTACAGTACAGTGAAAATCCAGTCAGCACTGCTGGTTGGCTCATTTCTTTGTACTGTGCAAAGTGGCACTCAAATCCTGCCTAAGTAAAGAACAGGAGATCTGATGAAATGGCAACTCCCAGCTTGCATCTGCACTACTGAGAAGGGGCTGAGAGAAAGGAAGTGATCCATTTGGGCAGCTGAGATCCATGTTTGGGCAGCCACACAAGCATGAGGTCACTCAGCACTCTTGAAATCCCCATGTAAATAAAAATAACCACAATGGGAAAAAGGGAAATTGGATTGTCCAGTTGATTCCAGTTCACTCTGAATTGAAATGCGTAAGTGCAGGTGAAGAAAGGGCACTGCTGTGCAGGTGAAAGTACAAGTTTAAAAAGTGATTCAACAAGTAATATGTTGCACTGAAAATAATCCATAACCTCCAGTCATGTGCATGACAAAATTACTCTAAATAAAGCCCATTCTTTGGAACAACAGCTGATCTGGGACAGAAGAGAAATATTTCTTCTTTTTGTCTTCTTAACATCTAGTATGGGTATGGAAAACTGCTTAGATAATTGCTGTTATGTTGGAATATGAGGTCTTCAAGGTCTGATTTTTCGATTTGTAATAAAAGCCTTTGAGTCATTTTAAAGTACATTAAGATGCTTCTGGAGTAAAAGACAGCATCTCCAGGCAACTTGATGTTGCAAGTCCATTTATGTAACTTATTTCACAGTGATTTATTAGTCTATTAAAAAAGTACAGTTTTCAGAGGGTTTTATTTTTCCTGACTGAGACAAAAACCCCAAGTGCTTCAGGAGCACCTAGACCAGCTTTTGGAGGCAAAGAAGGGGATAGGCAGGCTACACCTATGTAGAGCTACAGAAAAGCTTGTTTTCTCATAAAGGATAACTTGAAATTTCTCTCCTATGTGCTCCCAGAACCATGCAAGATGTTGAATTCTACATAGCAGTGTAGATGCCAGAATTTTAAGGATTTTAAGAAAAAACCACATACTTGGTAAGTTAGTAGCAAAACAGATGTCTGTCAGCAGAGTACTTGAGAAGGGAGCCTGGTTCCCATGACCTTAGACTCTACTGGGAAGGGACACCACCTCACAGTGGCCAAGTCTTCATGAAGCATCAAAGCAAAGAACTGGAACTCTCTTGTTTATTACAGCTGAAGAAACTTAGAAAGCCAAGCTGGCTGTGCTGGCAGTTCCAGCATCAACTTCTAGTCCGTGGAGAATTTTATAGTGGAAGATAATAATGACAGCAAAAGAAAATAAAACATGATCAAGCTGTTCAGAAAGAGCCTGCTGGCCACTGTCAAAGCCAGAGATGGAGAGGCCAAAACAGGGAGAGAAAACCTCACATGAAAGCTGGAAAGAGGAAGAAAAAAGAGACACTTATCATGTAACAGCACAGCAAACAGTCAAAAGTTATGCTTATGCTGATGTCCTGGGGTGGACACCTGCTTTCATACTTTGTGTGGAATGAACCACTGGTATTTCAAACACATGCTCTCCTATCCCACATCTGAGTGTGAAACAAAGCAAACAACGCTGACATCCCTGACTTCAGGGATTTCATCTAAAGGATCTGTAAAATTGCCTTCCTTCTGTAGTGTGTAAAAGTGTTTCCTGGAGCAATGTTGAGTACAGAAATAAAGTAACATCCCCTTATCCAAGGGCTGGGTAAACCCACTGCTTAAAAATCAAAGACTTGTAACACCAAGATCCTGGATGACAGAAGTGGGCTGCAGCTATTAGGAGCTGCTGCCATCAGACACAGAGCTGACAAGCTGAAAGTACCTGTTCTCTAAACAAGCCATCTCATAGTCAGGTGCTGTCAGCAGAGGCTAATTTGCAGCATTAAGAAGGGACCCGAGCTAGAAGGCCCAATATTTTCAAGATTTGCAATCTCTGCACGGAAGCCACACTGGATGTTATACATGAGCTTGCTGTGGGGATGAAAACTCACTGCTGGAAATGTCAGGGGCTTCAGAAAATCCCATTAAATTCTGATGTTATTCTGAATTCCCTCTGATGTCTTGTGCATCCAGAGCCTATGCACTGAGGCAAAGCCAGCCTAGAAACAGTTGCAGGCACCACTGAATAGTGGTGAATTCTACAGGAATTTGGAAGATCAAAGCTAAGAAAGCAAGAATGAAATCTGCCTAGCATCCCATGGACTGAAAAGTCCTGTGTGCCTTTTAAATTTATCAGTCATTAAGAGCAGTAATTATTTTAACCAAAAAGCCCAAACCAAAGCCAGAGGATTTGAATGATGACAGAAGAACCGAGTGCTGCTGTCAGTATGTGGAAGTGGCCTGTGAATGCCAGTGGGTGACAAACAGCCCTGAGCCTTGGAATCTGGCTGGTTGCAAGTCAGGCAGCTCAGGTGCTCCAGAGCTCCAGGCCTGCCCCAGCTCTGGTCCCAGCACAGCCAGTGAGTTGGGGTGGCCGTGCTTGTGTGGCAGAGTGCTGGGATGGTGCTGCCAGGGACCTGCAGCGTGAGGAGGCAGCACAGCTCGGCGCTGAACTCCCAAGTTCTCTGTGGCTCTGACCAGAATCTTGTCACATTGGTGGTTAATTAACTGCTGACCACATTAACTGCTGATACCAGCTTACAAATGGGTGACTTTTAGTCGCATCCTCAAGTGCAATGGACACACCAAGCATCACCAGGCATCCGTGGGTACCATTCCCCAGCTCAAGGCACCCAAGCCTTCCCATCAGCAGTGCTATTTCTGACTCTACTTCTCATTGCTGGTAAACAAGCAAGACCAATGGGATGCTGCACTTACAAACTAGGTTCCCTTTAATGTTGTCATAAGGCCAAAGGAAACCCTGGGAGTGAGTTGTTAAGTTCAAAATAGAAATTGAAGCTTCTTTCACTGGGAACAGTCTGAAGCTCTTATTATATGAGAAGGTAAAGTTTAATTTCCAAGTCTAACTTTAAAAAAATCAAAAAGACATGTAAGGTGCAAGTCTGTCAAGAGCACCCACATTCAACTGTTGAAAATGGCAGAGAGAAGATAATTAAAATGAGACAAATCATCTGCCTGACATTATCCATTATCCCACTGTTTCTTCTGCAGGAGACATAATGCTACTGAGCTATTTTGTTCCAGGCACTGAGGATTAATGCTGAGCTTGGGCTAAGGAACATGAATCTGAGCATGTTCCATGTTCAGACACTTCTAGACTAGAAGGATCCCTAAAACTGAAACACATCAATGTTTTTAATAGGAACACCTTTGAGTGAAATAGATGAGCACTGCATCCTTCCCACAGTGCTCACGGCCAATTTACCACAGGCTGACAAGAAGAATTAATATGTTTTTGGACTTCACACAATGTATTTCTTTTCTGATCAAAGCCAGCTACAAGAAAGAACCCAGCAAATGTTGGAAGTTCTGTACACTCATTTGAGAAAAGCTGATAAAATTCTATATGTTTATGGCTTTTACTTCCCTCCAGGACATTTTTCCTTGATGATATTCTGCTTCTGATTATCTGCCTACCCAAACACACATATGCAGCAGGGGCCAGTACACAGGTGACTCTGCAGGAAGTTTACAGGGAGGAAATGAATGGTCAGGGTTTGGTCCCACATTGGAAAATGTGCTCTTCTTATATCAATATGAGAGTGCCTGCAGGGGACTTAATAGACATGCAGATCCACAGAGTGATTACTTCTTGCTGAGCTACAGAAATGCCAACCCTAACATCTGTTTGCAGTTCATTCTGCCTTATCAAAGGCTTTTTCTGTAACCCTTATCACATAGTGTGGAAAGGATGGCTAACAAAACACACTCTGTTAACTGAAGAAGCAGATTGCTGATCTTAGGCAGAGGACTACAAAGAAACCACAGTACTCACCTTTACACAGGAGTAAATGACTGAAACAAACACCACTGTGGTCAGGATCAGGAAACAGGTCAGGTAAAAACCCAGCATAAATGTAGAGCTGAAATCAAAGAGAGGTTTGGTTGGTTTTGTTTTGTTTTTTAAATGCACATCATATAGAATAGCTACAGCAGTGCTCTCCAGAACGCATTTGTACAAGCCATGACACACTGCACAGGCTTTCCAATTAGGATAGCAGTAGGAGACACAAGGTGCCTTGAATACCAACAGATACTCTGGCCTATTTAGAATTATTCAGACAGGCTGCAGAACAGAGAATGCTGCATCTTTTACAGCAATCACCTTCCTGCTGGGGTGACAGAGCTGGGACTGAAAAACATTTCATGCACTAGAGGAGGTGACAGAACAACTTGTTGTGGCAGTCGGCCCCCAGCTGGATATGGGCAGGGCACCCCGAGGAAGGAAGGCAGGCTGAGTGCTGAAGTGCATCTAGGTGGGAATAATCTCAGTGGGAATCACTACCTGTCTTGCACAGGGAATGTCTGTGCAGCACCACTCTCTGTGCTCTGTCTCATGCATGGGATGTGAGCAACCGCAGCATAAGGACAGTCAGGGATAACAGCCTTATCTTGGCCAGCTTGAGAGGTTCCTGCTCCTCCCAACTTGGAAGTACAAAGAGGATTCCAGGCCCAGCTTTGTACTGTGAATTTTCATCTGCTTTCCTCACAAAGATATTCAACACCAATTTCCTGGTGATTGGTCTCAGTGTGACAGGATAGGCCCCCTCCCAGGAGTCACCCTTGTTCATAATCTAAAGGAAGCATTCTTGCTATGTGACATCGAGGGCAGCAACACCAAAGCCAGCTGGTCTCTGTTCTCTCATGACTACTAAGATAATTGTACTTGCTAATTCACTGTTTGAGCCTTTTTTGAAATTCCTTGAAGCTATTTCTCTTTATCATAATAAATTGACACTGACATTCTGTCTCTAGTTTCAAATTCAGATTCCACAGTGTGTCTTTCATGAAGCTCTGATGGTGACACATGTGCACCTGTGGTTTCAGTTGGTGCTTAACTGCTACCTTCAACAAAAGACCAAAGCTATGTAATTGAAATATAAGGAAAAACAAAGCAAAAGGTGAAGGGAAGCGTATCTGACCTGCAGTTAAAATATAGAATTTTATTTACTCTTGTACTAGATCACCTTTCAGACAGGCCAGGCGGACTAAGGGCATTTCAGAACTTGCAAAAAAAAAAAAAAACAAACACCCCAAATAAACAACCACCCTCCTTATGGGCAGCATGGAAGGAGACTGAGCAACACACCATTTACACCACACTGCTGTGAGGCATTGGCTCCTGTGTAATACAAAGGAGGCAGCCATATGGTTGCCACATATCAGAAATTGTCAAGTTGTCATTTAAATGTTAAACTGGGTTTTATGGAGACAGCGTAGTGGCTGCTTAGGGAGTTTGATGAGCAACACAGGGCTGGTAGAGGGCCTCTGCAGGTGTGGGATTATGACAGCAATATCCAGAAATCCAAAGTGTAAGCCCCTGTTAAATTAGTTACTCTCAGAGAACATTTCTGGATGTAATTAACAATGGGAATTATCTAGTTCCAATTGTGAGCCTCTTTCAGCTTCACTTGCAGTTTCCCAAAGCAGACCTGTCTGTTTACACAGTGCATTTGTCCTGATGTTATTTTGCTGATTCAATCCTTCTGTGAGCACTCCTGCCTGGGAGAGTGAACGACAACATCAGACTATGTGCTGTTCCTGTGACCTTCCAAATATCTGATCTGAGCACCAAAAACCAATCTCTACTGCAAAAAGGTCTGTGGTGGAAACAGATGTAGAAAACAGTTATAGTGGCATAAAATAGTGCTGGAGCTCTCTTTAGAGAAAACTTTTTGTCTTCTTGTAAGGAAGATAAATTTGGAGCATTTTCAGAGCTTCTGTGATCTTGCTCTTCAGGGCTTAAACATTACTAACTCCAAATTTTTTTCCACCACAGCATTGCTCAGTGAATGGTGTATTATTGCTACTAAACCAGAGCATAGGAAATACCCACATGCTGTATTTTTAAGTGACTTTTAAAGAACTCTTTGGAAGAAGTCCTATTTCTGCAGAGCTCACTGCTGGAAAAGATTTAGTGGGTTGTGCTGTGCCTTGCAGACAAAGCTGCAGACCACTGCAGTGGGCCAAGAGCACTGTGTCCCACAGCCCTGAGGAGCTTAGGCCGTTCTTGCCTGGGGAAAGAAATGACTGCAACCCTTAAAACCTGGAGCAAACCACAAGCTCGGGCTTGTGTGTGCAGCTCAGCCCCCTCTCTACCTCTCTTCTTGCCCAGCTGCTCTGAGCCCAGAAGAATAAATGTATGAGAGGTTATGCCTCATTTGCTAAGCAGACCCTGAGACCTCAGTGCTCTGAGCAGTGAGGTTGTGATGGGATGTTTTCACCTCCCTGTCCCTGTCCCACTGTGTTTAGATAAGAGGACAGCCCAGCCTTGTGCTGTGAGTGTGTGCTATGCATTGGCAGGCAATTCTTCCTACTCAGTGATATTTGTTTGCCACAGGCTTATAAATGTGCTGAACTGAATTTCCTAAGATGGAGGTAAATTATAAGAGAAATCACATTGGAAAAACAGAAATCCTCACATGCCAGTGAGGAGGTTTTAATCTGCACTAGAAATGCGTAAAAACAATAGGCACCATGCATCACTTGAGTATGAATTATTTAAGGATGTTTCTCTTCCCCTTAGTGTTCTGAATTTTCAAGAAAAAAACAAAACAAAAGTAGGCTGGAATAGAAGAGGGGAGCAGATGGGAGCAAAGGGATGAAAGGGTACTCACTGTGGCACGATTATGATTTGAACAAAGCAGATGAAGAGGAAGACTAGGGAGGCACAAGCCACATAGGCTCCAAACCTGTCATCCACCTGCTTGGAGTACTGCAAAAAAACCACAGTTATGTTAGTGGGAAATTTGGCTGGCTGCCTTCTCTCCAACAAACCTTCTTACTTGGCTTTTGTCTGAGTCTCTTGGAAAACAGTGCTGGTAGGAAACACTCCCAACTCCCCTTCTCCCCCAGGCAATCTGTAAGGGCTGGAACAGGCCCAAAGGCTAGGGAAGAAACCCACAGAGCTGGGTGAAGAGAGGATTCCCCAACTGCGCCTTGCATGAGAGGGACAGAAATGGATTAACTGGGACCAAGATTGTAGGTCACTGTCATCAGACCTAAACTTCTTCCATGGGAAGTTTTCTCCAAGAGGGACAAATGCTGCTAATGAAAAAAGCTTGCATTTTGTGCAGATGACTTGACCTGTTCTAATGGCAGTGAGAGGCTGCTGTGGTTTTCACACAGCCCCTCCTTCCAGCTGCTTGTCAATGTATCGGCCACGTGGGAGCTGCATCCCCTTCCCAAAGCTGCTTTATTTAGCCCGAGGCCCCGTTCTCAGCACAGACCATCTCAGTGTTTGAACCACGAAATAAAAGGTGCTCTGAACAGGTGAACCGCTAATTTCCCTGGCAGTTTCCAGCTAGAAAATTGAAGAGGAGGAGTGGGGGGAAATTACATGCTCAAGCTTTCATCCAGTTCCACACTGATTCACCGAACAACTGTAAATCCTGAAAAGCTCTGCTTTTGTAATAGATAGTCATTCCTGTCAAGGAAAGACTGTTTCTAAATAAAATTACAAAATAGTGCAAACTTATGAAGTTTTTTCCATTGAATAATGAGTTTAACCTGAAGACCACTCAGGCATCCTAAGGATCTGTGCTTGAATAAAAAAATAAAAAAGAATTAGATTCTTCGTGCAATAAACCCACAATTTCTTATGGTACCTTTAATAATGTCATCCAGCTACCTCTAGACTTAGAAATTAGACTTGGAAATTTAACTTTGCAGCCATCTAGAGCTAATGATAGCTGATAGTCTGTACTATATAGTCAGGGAAATGATCTTTGCCTCACAGCAATATATGAAACCAAATCAGGAAGAAATCAACTGCTCATGAGTTTTAGGTCTGTTACTCCCCTTTCTCATATTTGTGGGATAGAGAACTATTTCTTGCTTAAAATGGGCTCCGAAAAATATCCAGAGTACAGATTGCATCCCAATGAACCCTAATAGTACCTGGGGCTCTTCTGGGGGGAAAAAGGGCAGGGAAAAGTCCCTCCAGAGGTGTTTCAGAGCTTAGATAGGCTGAAGTGGATTTCTCCAGTGATTTGAAGGAGATAAGGGGTGATTTATGTCAGTTGACTTAAGACAGCTTGGAGTCTCAAAGTCAGAGAAACAATCTGGTTTATTCTGGATTCCCTTTACTGCTTGTCACTGCATATTCATGTGTGTCTGGTAGAAATGGTTTCATTTTCCTGGCCAGTGCTCCCTTCAGATGACAGTGATTTTTTTAGGACAAGTTATTTTAAGGTTTCCATAAAGAAGCATGGATTTTTTAAGATCACAACCCCACCTCCAGCACCCAAACGATAGCCTAAACCCTAAGCATAAAAGCCTGACCTTCTGCAGGAGAACTAAAACTCCTAGCCAGCCTGCCTGAGGCACTGCAATTGTTTTTGGACAACGTTACCTTTTTCTCCAAGTCAGGCTCCCTGAATGTTAAGAGGAATTTGCGCACGTGCTCCGAGCGTAACCGATCGATACTCCTGGCGTCGATGGCCCGGCCCAGAAACTCATCCACTTCATCCTCTGGGTTCATACTCTCCTGGGTGCTCCTGAGGGTGTCATGAAAAGGGAGCATGAGAGCACAAGATAATTTCTGCC
Source organism: Hylia prasina (assembly GCA_013397195.1). Taxonomy (NCBI): domain Eukaryota; kingdom Metazoa; phylum Chordata; class Aves; order Passeriformes; family Sylviidae; genus Hylia; species Hylia prasina. The sequence goes on along the minus strand of VYXD01000331.1, from coordinate 387,935 downwards.
TCTGCACCGTGTGTTATCACTGCAGTGTATAATGAGCTGGAGGTTAATGGCATTTTGCCATGACGGCTTCAATTGGGGAAGGGACTGGGAGCAGAGAGGGGAGTGATATCAGCTCCAGAGCTCACTGCCAGTCCTGAGCCATTATTACAAGGCTTCTATTTATTTGCCTTTTTTCCATACTACATCTGTTTCCTTGCACTCAGGTCTCATTTCCATCCCTCATTCTCTAAAACCACTGGGAAGCCTCCTTCCCCTTGTCCTCTGACTTACTCTTCCCTGCACTGCTGTGCTGTTGTAGCTGTTTGTGCCTGCACTGAAAAAGTTTTTGCATTTATGCAAAATTTATGCATCCAGTCATATTTCNTCTGACTTACTCTTCCCTGCACTGTTTGTGCCTCCACTGAAAAAGTGATATATGCATCCAGTCATATTTATTGCTTTCTAATAACAATTTCTGTAAATATTACTATGAAAAATTCCAAACTTGAACAATTCTCCCTTTTTGAGAAAAAACTGTTTACAGACCATACATGTGGGGAAAAAATGTGGCCTGACTCCCCTTCACACAGTTAATTATGAGTATGAAACATAAAACAGAAAGAAAAATCTGTTTACAAGATATTTACTTAAGAAAAGGTTGCAAAAGAAAAAGGCAACAGAAGAAAAAAAAAATACAAATTAGATTCTGCTTTCTAAATATGTCGAACAATATTGTAATCTTTTCTGTCACTGTTTTTCTGAATCTTTGCTATAGCTTCAGAAAAATGAAGCTGATTTTCAAAAACTGTTGAGAAAAAATAACACTGTAAACTCATTTTTCCTGAGGCATTTTGCACTGAGGATCAGGTAACCTGAAGCACCTCCTCAGATTCTTGTTATTTTTCAAATCTAACAGAATTTTAATGACTTGATGCTGTCACTTTAATGGCCTGCCCTCAAACGAGCTATAGGCAGAAATTAAAAGCTAATCCTGAAGTGCTGTTTTTCTGCTCTGCTTGAATGATTACCCAGGTTATCTCCAGGGTTTTCCAATAGTTATCCACTGAAATGTGCCCCTCCCTTGCACTGGGGTATATTCCAGCAGATAACTATTTCTGTGTGCAAACCCCATGGTGGCACAGCAACTTAGGGCTCATGTTGTGTGACCCTCAGTTTAGGCACTCTGGAGGAAAAATCCTGGGGTCTGACAAGCATGATGAAAAGCTACTCTGCTTTATTTCCCTGGTTTCATTTGTACTGCACCAGAGCACACAATGCACTCTGTGTTGCAGCCAGCAGGCTCCCACAGGTAAGGCTGTGCTGGAAAGCAGCTTACAAACGAGAATGTGACCCTGTTTTAAAAGTTAAAGGTCCCTTTCCAAAAGGAAGGCTCTTTAAAGCTTTCTGCAAATCTGGATCAGATTTTAAGAAGCCTTCTGTACCTCAACTCTTCTGTGCACCTCTTGGAAAGAGAAAAATAAATCAGGTCTATCTGCTCATTTCCATTCTACCACTCCTTACCCCAGCCAGCGAGTTGAATGTGTCTGCACTTCAGCTGGGTCACGACAACACACTAGGGGCATCTATTCAGTGGCCATATAGCAATTACAAGCCTAGTTTGCCTCAAGGTCTAATCTCTATTTTAGCCAACCTTAGTATTTCAGAGGGGTTGGGGGAAAGAGTTTTTTATTTTTGGGCTCTAGAAGTTATTTAGTTCCTAGAAATTAATATAATTAGCTTTGAAAATAAAAGTGGTTTTTTTCCCTACAAGGTCAGGACATTCAATGTACTTCCTCAGAGGAAGTTCATCTGCTTGAGCATTCAAGGGGATGATGCTTATTTTCATTCAGTCCTCGCAACGTCTTCTGAGCTCATAAAAATGAGCAAGGAAATCATTAGGCTTTGTATTTAGAGAATGTCTTCCAAGGTCCTGTGAGTTATGTACACACTTGGGTCATTCACATTTCACCATTTCATACCGAGCACGGGAGATGCGAAGCGTTTTCCGCTGGAACCGAAGCAAAGGAGTCAGCTCAGCATCTTGGCAAGGCACAGGCAAATTTCAAGTTCCAGTCTGAAAACGTCACTCAGGAAGATGCAAAGGGAAGAACCTGCCTGCTTTGTCTCTACCTCGGCTGCCTGCAGGTTTGTAACAGGTTGTTTTACTGCTCAGGCTGTTTCTAATACTACAGTAACCTCCAGGTTTGCAGGCTGTAGAGATACCTCTGCTGCTTTTAAATTGCCTTGCTGGGACATTGGCAGTGGGCAGCCACCCTTACACAGACTGCAGGGAAGCTCAGTCACCTCACACAGACTGAGCTGTTCAGGTGACTTTCACAGCCCACTGTACCCTAGCTAAATTACAGTACAGCAAGTTTTGCATAAACATAATTTTAAATTGGCATACTAAAGTTCTCTGTGCTAAGGAGTGCCCTGAAGGCAGTGCCTGTAAGTCAGAGCTGAGGTACTGTCATAGACTAATGAAATTCATATGTCAAAATGCCTTTTGATATATTGATAGTGTGGTTGGTGAAGGGGGGAGAAATGAGGATTTCAGGCTGCCATGAAACTTCCAAAAACACATCCTAAAAGCGGTGTTAAGATTTCTTCAAATGCAGCCAACAGAAAATTGTGTCATGGGACAGGAACAGCACAAACAGAGCTTGTAGCAACGTTTTCACTCTGCTTGCAAATGTGAATGCTACCAATTAACCCAGAGATGCTGGCTGCAGAGCAGTCCAAAAATGTACTGCTGATTTAATTACTTTCTGCCAATGCAGAGTGTGACCACTGCCAAAATTACATGTATGCCATAATTTTAAATGCTTCATGCTTAGATTCGGTAACTAAACCTGCACTCAGGCACATGAGGTTTGGTCCTGTTTTCAGGGATGTGTGGTGCCCACGTCTTCCTTTGCTGCCAGACAAAAGTATTGACCCTCAGTATTTCTGGACATGAAGGAATTGCCTTAGTACTCAACATGGTTTAGGTATCTAATTTTAACCATTCTCACCATGAACATACTCTGCTAGAGATTTATTTTTGCCAAATCTTTCTACTTGAGTTAAACAGATTTCTGGATAAAGAATCAGAGGCAAGTAGTAGCTTCTTTTGGTACTGAACAGAAATGCAAAAATCCTGAAATCTGCATAATAAGCTGGCACCACGCTGAGTGAGACAGCTCAGCTATTGGCTGTAACAGCCCAAGGAACCTTTCAAACTATAGGATGAAGAACAGATAGTATGGTCCTTGGAGCAACAGAGGAGATGCTGTTCCTCAGCTGTTGGCTGACTCTGCTGTGGACCAGCACTGAGGCAGCTAATTTCTGTGTTTTCTTGCAGAAACTATAAGGAGAAATACTATTTCATGAGGGATACTGAAAATTTCTGTATTCTTATTAATTATTTTGTTGTAATCTGTTAGCTCGTTTCTGCTCAAAGCATATCTAATATCAACTGAATTCCCAGCATCCATGGATACACAGGAAACAGAAAACAGTGGGAGCAGCAAAACATCCAGGGTGCACAGAGCTAAATGTTACAAAACTCCAGTTTGCAGGGAAGGGCAAGGGAAGGAGAGAATTACTCTTAATATTGCCATGTTCAAACATATCACTTTCCTTTTCCTTTTAGGCAGCTGCTCCCAGTGCCCAACCACTATAATGTGAATTTTCTCACAGCTGGATGCCTAGAGCCCACAGAAGCATCATCAGTCTCCTCTGCTGTTGCCTAACTCACTCTAAGCAAGCTTGTAATTAATGCCATTTAGCAGGACTGAAAGAGAAATTATTCTAAACACCTTCAATACAGGAAATGCTTCTGTTATATCCAGTTATAGAAGTTAAAAATTGAATGTATTTGAGTTTCTTCCTCCAAAGGCAATTTTTCAAAATTCCACTCTCATTAAATTGTTACTTTAACCATTTCTCTAAAGTTCTATAGGAAGAAAATGAAAATGCTGCTGAAATCTGGCTATATTTTAGAGCATAAAACTTCAAATTTACTTTTTCAAAGTAAATTTCAAGCTATAATTTCTGAGTTTATTTTTATATGTAGATATAAGTAATATGCAATAATGAGTAATATAAAATATATACAAATAAACTCAGAAATTATACAGGCATTTCAATACATACATAAACCTTTCTTATTTGAGATGTCCAACACTTATATATACTTTAGAGGAAGATTTTGTCTCGGGTTATTTTCAAAGAGCGGAGATTATTTGGGGCAAGGGGAAGTGCAGTAAAAGCATTTTAATTAGAAAAGCAAGTTAGAACCACCAATCAAATAAATGTTTTGAGGGCAGTGGCTGTTCTGAATGCACATCAGTCAATCCTGTGCCCTCAACTGGCTGTCCCTCCAGGACAAACCTCTGGGGAGTCCAAGCATTATTTTTGGCTTCCGGGCATCAATTTTTGTCCTTTTTTAATATGAGAAAAAAATCCCAAACGTGTAAACATAACAGTGTATGACAGAAGTAAATTTGCTTACTTGTCCTTGGGGTCCTCGAAACCCTGAAAGAAAGGAAAAGGGCACAGGGGTGAGCAAACAGGCTGACCTTGAGAACACAAAGCATCCCGGGAATGGCATTTCACAGGGGACTCTTCAGAGCACTCATTTGTTAGGTGTGGATGGACAGCTCTTCCCACCCACAACAATATTTTGTGCAGCCAGAACAGCTTTGGCAAAACACATTCCCTTCAGATATAAATTCATGGAAGTGCAGATAAAGGAAATGACTGCTGGCACACTTTATTTCAGGTGTCTTCTTTTTAGCAGTCACCATTACAAATGATACAATGGAAATTGTACTGATATTATAACTCAGGATGTATTTTACTTGAAACAAAACTCAGAACAATAACAGAAACCAACCTCTGTATTCAACAAGGCTGCATCTCTTATGTCAGGGCTCGGCTAAGGGCAATGGATGCATTTTGGTTTTCATCCCTCCCAGGGGTCTCCCTGCTCCTCCCCTCATCACATGCACACACAGAACATGTTTTCGTGAATAAGAGTTCAGGAATTATTTGCTATAGCCCAAATATTCACAATTCTTTCAGGATCACCTGAATTGTGGTGTAAGTATTTATGTAAGTATAATTAGCTGTATTTATGAGTTAATAGTTTTAATGGCTAGAAGACCTTACACAAAATTTTATATGGAGGTGTAAGTTTATCTGTTTAGCATTAACATACCTAAGAGACCAAACTGCATCAAAATTGCCATTTTGCATGGGCTGAAACAAAATTTGCCCTCTGACATCTTGGCTTAAATTTAACTGTAGTCAAGAAAAGTTGTATATTTGACAAGTAGGGTCAAATACTCAGGCACAGAGTTTGTACCCTGTGTTCCAAAACATAAAACAAGTGTAGCTGGGAGATATGAAGAATTGCTTTTGTTTTTCTCCCAGAGACCTCAGGCCAAAACTGCTCAGGGCACGTGAGGATATTCCAGTTGCTGGACCTGCAGCAGCAACCATTCTGGGGTCAGCACAATGAGATCCATCCTGATTGGAAATCAAATATCTTTGGGCAAAAGTCTTCCCACAGCTGCCTTGTCCAACACCATCAGAAACAACATTGACCAGACACTAAACGAGAACAGATTTTGCCCTTGTAATGAGTTAGCAATGTGGCCACATGGCAGAAGGAAAGCCAACACAGTGTCCCTGAAGAGCACCAGTTTTGCCAGAGGGGAAAAGTGAGGTCTGTCACGCAGGTCAGCAGCCAGGACTGTGATTCACTGAGAGCAATTTCCATTTTTACATACTCTGCTTCAGACTAAAACCACACTCCTAAACAGCAACTGCCACTTGAACTAAACCCATCAGAAATTCAGTTCAAGGGAGTCTCTCAGTCCCATGTCACAACCAGCAGCAGATCCAGTGGGAAGAAGGAAAGAGTAATGTTGATTCAAAGTTCTCATGTCCAGTTATCCACCACCCCCAAAAAAGGACTTTTTGATTTTGCATTAAAGATTTAAGTGATCGTTCAACTTTTTGTTGTGTGGTTTTTTTCCTTCTTCTTTTGCCTAATTATTTTACAGTTGTCAGAAATATCTGATTGATTTATTTATTTATCCTCTAAGTAATCCTGCAACTTGCCAAAGTAGAAAGCTTGCTGATTAATCATGGAGACAAAATGCTCACTAATTTGTCTGGTGTCCTAGTCAGGCTAAAAAAAAACCCAAAAAAAACAAACAAAAAAAAAAACCAAAAAAACCAAAAAAACAAAAAACAA
>VYXD01000331.1:335301-381657 GCA_013397195.1 Hylia prasina | reverse complement strand
AAAAATAAATATAAATATATATATATATATATATCAACTGAACATGAATAGCTACCAGCCAAGAAATAAGCAGAGGGAAGCAATGAGAAAACAGTCAGTAACTGCTTGTTAGATATCAAGGTCAAATTTTCAAGCTTTGCCAGTTGGGAACTTGATGACTGACTGCAGTGGAACAGTCCCCTAAAATGGTCTGATTTCCACACCCAGCTATGTAACCTCCATCCCACTGAATTCCTCAAACTAAACACAGATCTCACACTTCTGCCTTTGAGATGCACAAGTATGAGGACACAAGACAACCAGGACAAGTTACTAGAGCACCTCAGCAAGCACATCCTCAAAAAATTGCCCAGTATTTCAAGTGTGGAATAATATTTAACTGGCCATTTATATGGGTGGACACAATCCACATGGAATTTGATTCTGCCCTGCTTCTCTCTCTCTCAGCAAAACTGTTACAAGGAAAGTTTATAAAATAAAAGAATTAATTGATCTAGCTTTTCAATTTACAATACTAAATTGTGCCTGAAATTATGGAAATTATTCTTGCTGGTAACTCAAACTAAATTAGTGTTTCAAAACTAAAGACCAAAAAAATACATATTTCAGGTAAAGCAGAAACGGAAAAGATTTACCACATTTTCTTTCCTGGATCTTCATTTAACAAGGTTAAATATTTAAGAGGGACTTGACTTTAATTAGAGAGAATCAGCTTAAAATTAAATGTTGTAGGAACCTCTTTAAGTTGAGCAAATTAAATGATTCACTTCAAATGCTCTCATTTCATACTAAAGATTCTTCAAGCAGACTTGCCAAAAATGGAATTGTTATGGAGAAAGGTCTATGGGATTATTTTATGAAAAATATCCTTAAACACAGATTTTTTAAAACTGGTAATTTATTACAGGATATCTTTCTTATTTAAATTGGAGGACTTTGACAGGATATAGAGCAAGTATACCTCTAGGATCTGGCAGTGACCAGAGATTTTCCTCCCTCTCCACTAAAGCATCCATGTTTCAATCACTCCTTGGGAAGCCCTTCAGGGGAAGGAGGTGATTGCATGCCCAGTGCCACGCTGCCCACCCAGGTTTGGATTGGGAGAGAAATTTCCCCCTGGGTTTTGGTTAATGTGCTTTCACCTCCTCCAGTCTTGTGGGCATGCTCTGTTCATTGAAAAATCTGCACTTCAAATTATTTCCTTCCCCTTGCACAAGGCTTGAACACTAATGACATACTGGTCTTTTTTTTCTTCCCCACAGCTGGCAAATAGTTTAGTATCTTCAGGAGTCAGATGCTTTGCTCCAGTCAAAGCCCTTGGCTCAGAGTAAGGCTGCTCCCATCAATTGCAATGGTCTGTGTTATACATAGGATAATCACACAACTAACCCTGCAGGAATGGGGTCTACCTGCATTTTTCTTCATTCCCACTCATAATCTGGTAGCCAAATTTCCAAACTCAAGCAGGAAAGAGAAATACAAGGTGCTAAAGGCACTGTCCAGTACCCCTCATGTCATCCGTCTGTGTCCCACTGCTGGACAGCTGGGCTGGAGCTGGGCTCAGCCTGTTTGGGTACTGCTGCACAGAGACATGTCAAAACTGGCATTTCTGCACAAACATATACAGAAATCTGAACCCCCAAGAAAAAAAAAAAAGGTAAAATAAAAATGAGGTGCCTGTCATTTAGGAGAGGGGGTGTAAAGGGATAGAAAGAAAAACAACCAATTCCTGGAGTTAAGAATATAAATCCCCTCTTCACTGCTTATGGATTTGTACCCAGCAGGCTGAAACAATGCCAGTGGTTTTCTAGGGTGCTATGAAGAAAAGGCTGGGAATTGTCAGCAGGGATGGAAATGGCAAAAGTGATGATGGCTACAAGAATCATTCAGATGGGAGTTCACAGGACTTCAAGAATAGTTCCATAATCATGATGGTAGAGTAGCCCTTGTTCAGGCCCCAAATCCTTTCCTCTAGAGGGGACCATAAGGCATGAGATAGGTCTTATCACAGTGCAGTACTAATGGACTGCTGCACACAGGACCTCGTGCAAATTTTATTCAGTCTCATTTTAAATATCCCTGATACTGGTGTTTTTCTCATTCCCCCAGGAATCTGTATTACTCTGCCATCAGATTGCAAAAGCAAAGGTAATAGCTTTTAATAATTGCTCTGAGAATACAACAGTCCTCTCTTTGACTTCAGGAACATTAACCCAAACTCAGCTGAATCAACTCCCTTAAAGGCTCTGCTCTTTTGTCTTTTCCACAGGAGATTATTAAAAAAGCCTTATTTTTTATGGCAGGTCAGGTGACTCAGAATCTACACTGACATCCTCAGTGGGAGTAGACGTGCAGGAGGAAGAAAAGAGGGAATATGATATTGCTGCATCTGTCCCTATGGCCCCTAAGGCTTACTACTTTATGGGGGATATTTTATGAATATCTATTGTGCTAAAAGCTCATATGACTGCCATCTCTCTGCTTGACTTCTAAATTAACTAAGCCCTTTTCTTTGAAGATTAAAATTGATTCCTTAAATAGGATGATAAAGTGTTTGTCAAAGACCTGACAAACTGATTGCTATACCATAACACTTCAAGTCAGGAACGATTAGAAATAATAATTCTAACTTTGAGAACATTGGCTGCAATTATTAACATATCATAAGCATGCAAAGAAAAGTGGAATAGATTTTATATGCTTTTAACTTTTCATTTAACTCCAAAAATAAGACAGCAGAGGGGCTGATGAGTTTCATGACCTTCTTAATGGCAATGTGTGTGGGAAGCATGAATTCCACCCTTAAAAACTTCATTCTCAACTCAAGCAAAGATCTTAAGAGCAAAAATGACAAAGAAACTAATTTTTCTTACCCTGTTTTCATCCCCAGAAGATGGTCAAAATAGAACTTATATGATGTTAAAGCAGAAATTGAAATAACTTTGGACTTAGGGACAAAATGAACTTTTTAAGAGTTAAGGCCAACTTGCAGAGGTGCTTCCCAGAGACAGTGACCATGGAAAACAAAAGGGAGAGTGACAGGCTGAGAGTGGATGTTGTTAAAAACAAACCTGTTTTGGCTCTACCACAAAACTAATTATTCACATCTATTTTCAGCACTGTTGTGCCTGACTTTTGTCCCTGTGGTCAAAAAGACAAGGCTATGAAGATAGATGCTGTCAGGTGTAAATGCAGAAGCCAAACTGAAGGACTTCAAAGCACTCAAGCCAAAAATAACACAATTTCTGTTTCCAGAGTCCAGAAAGAATAAAGCCTGAAATGAAGGATATTTAACAAGCAACTAAGTGCAGAACAACAGACTGGCAGAAAACCAGTTTATGAAACAGATTAATGATGAGTGTGTCTGCTATAACTGGAACACAGACTAATGAGGTCTGAAAAGGAAAGCTGAAGTGCTCCTTTTCTGCAGCCCACCCCACTTGATAAATAGACTTTCATTCCATGGCAATGGTCACAGATGGTGAAACCCCCTGTTTTCTTCGACTCAAAATGATTCTGTAGACAGTTCTCAGCTGGCAGACCAGACCTGGCCAATGCCATGAATTTATCTGGGGCACCAGATTTAAATCTATAGATCATAAGAGCTTATTTTGTCTGAAATAGGATTTCTCCACCTTACTTTTAATTAACTTCTGGCTCTGAACTCACACCTCAGAAAAGTGCAGGTTGCTCACACTTTCCAGTTTTCTGTGAACTCTGAATCCAAATTTCTCCAGTCCAAAGGTCACATTTTAAAGTGAAATCATTTCTGCTTCTGTGCCTCATTTGTGAACAGTTTTTAGAACTTGCAATGCAGACATAAAAATAAGCAGTCCTAGAAATGCTCTGAACCAGTTCCTGGCTTTACAATCTTTGCCTTTCCAAGCCTATGCTCCAAATGATGATCAACACAACAAATTTCTCCAGAAACTACTGTTAGCCTTCTAATCAGATGCAGACAGACTGGATCCAAGCCTAACCAGCCTTAATTGAAATTGCCCACTGGTGCTGGCCAGAGCTGCTCACCCTCTCTGAAACACAGACCCAAACTTGCTGACGTGCAGCCTTTTGACATTAAGGCTCACAGTCTGCTTGAGGAAGCTTTGGAAATCATTCTGGTAAGTGCCACAAATCCACCTGTGCAATGCTTCCATGAACATCGGAGGAAATGCTCCTGGGAATAAAAGGGAATTATATCTTTATTTCTGCAGGCTAAATTTAGTCCCACTCAAAACCAGTCTGACACATTTTAGTACTGTCTCAATCCAAATGACCTTTCCCACATGAGTAAAATTTATTCTAGTAAAGGGTACTGAATGGTGGAAAAATTATCAGTGCAAGTTTCCAAGCAAATACCAAATATCTAGGTTTCTCAATGGCAGCTGCAGATCTGCTATTGCATTGATTAATTCGTTAAAAGAGGGATCCTTATCCCTCTTTTAAAAAAGTAATCAAGGATGATTGCAAGTCCTGATCAGCTAGAATAAAAGTTAGGCTAGCAGATGAGGGTACAAAAGAGTGTAAAGCCTCTGCCAATTTGAGCAATGTACATTGTACTCCCACTCATTTATATGACATCCCATGGATCATGTGAAGCAGGCAAACCTTTTATCCAGGTGAGCACCAAAGCAATTACACAGCATAACTGCTGGATGGGATTCCTCCCCTTGCTGTTTGAGAGCTATCAAAACCAAATTGGCTCTATAAAACCTAGACTAGACTAACAATTTCCTCCCAGATCTATAGCAGTACATGGAGATTACAGCAGAAAGGATTTTGAGAGTTTCTCCCTGCTTGATTACAGGTTAGATTACTACAATAGCAGTGAAAAAATAGTGGGCCTAATTCTTCTCCACTGGGGGCCCCTGTCCAGCTTTGCTGATGTCAGTGTTGCAATTACCAGATTTAGCAGATGATTGCAGGAAAAGAGGATAATGATGACCTTCAGTTAAATGAAACCTTTCAAAGGAGGGTGAAGCCTCAGTGCCTAATTCGTGGACTCAAATCCAATTCTCTTTGACAGAGCTGACTGAGGAAAACTTGTCCTATGGGGCTTTTATTTTCAATTCTAATTGTTTCTGATATTTAAGAGGTAGAACTGGCACAGAACCAGCTATGGCATCTGTTCTTCTGAGGCACCTGTTACCCAATTTTGATTTCCAAGTAACAAGATCTATTGTAAGGGCAACTTGGAGGCATAAAGAGAGGAAATGAGCTGTATTTACAATGCAAAATGTGTGATGGTGTGATTTAGGACAGGGGGAACAGGACAAAGAATTATTTTATCGTTGAATGACCCTGCTTGTTGATGACTGTTTCATTAGAAAACAAACACCAAGCAATCAAATATCACCTAAAAGGATATGCAGAGCTCTGAGTAGCACCACAAGGAATCAGACAGCACCTACTTGAAAGAGCTTGCTCTTTTTCATGCCAGCCATATGCAGGATCCATTTTTATACCCTTGTCTCACATCTTTAACATCTGCATGCAGTAATATTTCCTACACAAATACAATCTCTATTTGATTTTATGTCAGTTTTTTTTTACTTTGTAACTAACATCGACTTCATACACGATTTCACTGCAAATGAAATGGTTCATGAGCTGTACTCAGACTCATGACAGAAGCATGGTCAGACTGAAACCAGCATTGCAATCTTCAGGGCTTCCTCTTTCTGTTCCTGAACTTCCTGATGTTAAACCTTTCCAGCAGCTGGAAAATGAAAGGAAATCTGCCAAGCACTCAGTAATCCACTCTGCTCATATTTGATTGTAACAACTCAGAGGTACCTGCTTCTGACAAAGCATGTACCAGTGAAAGAAGCAAAGCTGTCATGCCAGCCAGTGTAAAACAAGTATGAGGGCTGCATGGCAGCCTTAAGATCCAACAGTAGGATTTCCCACAGATGATTAGAACTCATGACACAAATAATGCCTTTTTTTATTTTTTTTTTCGGAAGCCACACTGCATCAGGCTATGTCAAGTCTGGGTATAAGACCTCAAAAATGTCCAACATATTCTGGGCAGCAGTCCTGATGTGAGAATGCCACCATGGTACTGTTGTACAGGGGACTGAAGGGGCATTGTGTGATGTAATGTCTAACATGAAAAGTTGTGGATCCCCCTTCCCTGGAACTGTTTAAGGCCAGATTGGATGGAGATCTGAGAAAGCTGTCTAGGGAATGGTGCCCCTGTCTACAACAGGGGGATTGGAACGGGATGGTTTTTAATGTCCCTTTCAACCCAGGCCATTCTGTGATTCCCTGATCAATAAAACCTCAGGATGAGTGCTGGGTTTAGCAAGGGCACTCCCTCTTACCAATGAAATGGCAAGTGCTCAGTGGGAGCAAGAACAACCACTGGGCTGGAAAGCACCAACTGGGGAACAAACTTGATGAGGGAATCAGAGCTGTCCAGAGAGCTGGTAATAATCTTCAAACACAGAGAAGATAATTGTAAAGGAGAGAAAATTAAACTGTCTTCTATCTACTGTGAATAGCTCATGCAGCACCATGGTGTCAAACTGAAGTGAGGACATGTGAAGTAAAACATCAAGAAAAATCATAAAACTATTGAAGGAATGCCCAGCAAGACTGTGGGATTTCCATCCTTTCAGGTCTTCAAACAAAGACCAGACAAGTATCTGTCAGCAATGCTGGGGGCATAGCTGGCTCCTACACAAAGGGGGGAGGAGACTGATGGCACAAAGCTCTGTGCAGCCTAGATTGGAAACTTTCTAAAATCTTTACATGGATCTCATATTATTCATATATTATTTATGCCCTATACATTATCCTAATAGAGTCTTTTTGACCTTATTGTTTTGATATTTGTAAAGGATTTTGTGATGCCACTCCAGACTGAAAACCCCTGAATAAAATAGAATTTGTTCAGGAAACCCAGGAATTTCCCAAGCTTATTATACAGCCTGTTCCTTGCATTTAAGTTTTTTCTTAACTCAGACCTTCCTTTCAGCAAATTAGGATGATTATTTTTAAACCTGCCCTTTACAGTCATGGAGAATGATTTATCATTATTTTTTGTCCTTATAAACATTCCTGTATTTGAAGACTTTTGTTTCTAATCAGTCTTTTCCCTTCTTGGTTAGAGCAAACACAGTATTTCAGAGTACACACCATTGAAACTCTGCTTTAATTTTGTCCACTAGATTATCTGTAACTCATCCACATTCTCCTAAATTATTGTAATCCCAAACTGGATGTGCTTTTCTGGATACAATCTTAATAATGTTGAGCAGAGTAAAAGATGCAAGAGAATAATTTGTCATCTAGAACAGCCCTGTAATTTTGGAAAGTATCAACATTTGCCTTTTTATTGCTGTTTACAACAAACCTCTTTTAGTTTACAGTCAACTACAATCTCCAAATTGGTTTTTCTTTAATAGCAATTTTGTTTTGCTGATGAAAACTGAGACATGAGTATTATTTCCAGAAGTCTAAAATTCATCAATATTTATAAAAGCCCTCTGAAATATATACTGGGAAAAGCAAAGTATTTCTCAGTGGTGTATAAATATTGTTATAGCTATAAATATACCTGTACTCTCAAATGCTTTTAAATCCACTTATTTTTGAGCCTTTTGCAATTACACACTGGACTAGAGAGACAGTGGGGAAGACAAGGCTGGTGTATGGAGACTCGGGGGAAGGAGCAGCACCAAAGTCTCCATTTCCAGAGAGATACACTGGTCCTGGACTGATTGCTTGTGTTTAGAAAATGAGAAGACAAGCTGTAACAGGCAATACAAACAGAAAGCAGCTCTGCTGTTCTGCCAGGCTCTGCTCCTGCTCTGTGTACAGGCTCCAAGGCGAGGCTGTGCAGGTTCCCGTGCCCGCCCGGGGGAGCGAGGCAGCCCCTGCAGCAACCTGGGCTCCAGGGCTCCAGCAGAGGCTGCCAGCTCAGAGCAGGGCTCTTGGCCCTCCCAGGGCATTTGTATCTGACCTTCTTCTGCACATTTACCAGTCTGCTCAGGGCAGTGGCTCCACCAGCTAATGGAAGTCAGGATCAGCAATGTGCAGCATTGATGTCTCTGGGCTGCTGCCTCCCTGGAGGCTCTGCAGGGCAAGAAGGGCCACTGCTAAGCAATGGGAAGGGAAAAGGAAGGATTTGCGGTGGCCTGGGGAGAACACCAATGCACAAGGAAAGTGCAGGGGCTGTTGGGCTGGATGGGATGAGCTGACAGAGCTGCAACCCCTGACTCAGGTCCCAGTTAGCCAGGGCAGAAGTAGGAAAGTGACTCCCGTTTTCCAGGACATTTTAGATTACCGCCACATGGCCACGTGTAGGATAATTTATCTTATTCATATGTGCAAGTGTCTGAAAAACCTCCCGTGTGCACAAGGGAAAAACTTTAACTAGAAACATAGTGGAAAATCTGCTGGACCTGGTGCAGGTTAAGGTCCAAGCCACAGCATGGAGAGAAGCAGGGACAAAAGGCCTCCCCATGCCACTGTCAGTGCTGCCATTCCACACAAACCCCACCAGCTGCACTGGTGATGTGCCCAGACACAGCAGCACGTTGAAATGCTGTGACAAAGGAGGAGGAGGAAGAACAAAAAAGGCATATAGGGCTACATTTGATGCTAATCTGTCTCCTTTCAGACTACTGCTAATATATCCTAAGAATAGAGACAGCTACCAGAGCCAGCATTCACTGGAAAGAAAAATGGCCAAAATAATTCTGCTTTCTATTAAATATAATAGTGCCTTCCCAAAAATGCAATTCAGGGAACTTTAATATTCTCTTTCAGGGAATTGTAAGTAGAGCCACAAAAAAAGTGTCTTTTTTTCTTTTTCTGAAAATGCGATTGTCTTTAAAATGCAAAATGTTTTACATTTGTGACAAAACCCAGTGCCCTTCATAACCATCTGTATTATTTCCTACACACAAACGTATTCATATCTACACATTAATATAATGGAACTGCACATCACTGCAATATTACCTGGCTACTGCCTGAGGACCATCTCACAATTACCCTTATAAATAGCTGTTTTGAAATTACAGAGCTAAGGAGCTCCAGGTCTTGAAGAGAAACGCAATGTTGCACTGCCCGCCTTTGGCATAATACTTTGGCTAAGCCAACCTTACATGCTCACAGCTTCCAAGAGGAAAGACTACATACAACAACATGCAAAAGGTCTGGGGAAAGGTGGGTGATGTGGAAAAAAGAGCACGTTTTCAGGAGGTTTGAGAGTTGCTGCTGCTTACCAAGATCAATGGTATGTCATCCCAGAGGAGCACCAATAAAAGCCTCTGTAGTTCTGCTCCCCTTCTGTCTCTCTGTATTTTGTATTTCTAAGCAGGCAGTTTGCAGCCAGCATGCACTCTGCATGCATTAAGCACACAGATCATACATGTAACAGTGTTTGAGATTACAAAGTACTGTGCAAAGCTGGGTAGTACAAAGAAATGCATATTTAAATTAGAAGTTAACACAAAGGGAGTTGAGACAGGAGATGGAGCAGTTGGTCCTGTGTTCTAATCACTAAAATGTCCATCTAGCAGATATTAAAATGGGCAGGCCATGGGAAGCATGTTTGCATTTTCACTAATGCATCTCAAACATAACAGATCTGTAAATCTGTAAATAACTGATTTAAAAAACAGCCCGTAAAAACAACAAGTCTAGCTGAAAATAATACATCTGAATCAGGTTTCACTTGGTTTCCAAGAAACAGCCTGATGCATACAACATCAGCTTCTTAATACAAGAGGCAGATTGAGTAGAAGAGACTTTCTGAGCTGCTGAGTTTTCAAGAAGGGAAATAGCATTCCAGGGAATAGCTCAAGATAAGGGAAAAAAAAGTAAGTCCTTCCTCCTACAAGTGAGGGGCAGTGAAGTTTTTAGGACTCAGCTTGGTATTCCAATAAATAATTATGTTTTTCTAACTGAACAACCAGCTAGACATGGCAAACTGTAATTAACACCAAGAAGCATAATACCATTTGGCATGCATACACCTTGTTTCTGAACAGGAGGCTTCAAGAACCCCTTAAAAGCTATTCAAAGAAACTTATAATTATAATTATGTGCTGGTGTGATTAGTCTCTTCTAATAATGTCATGCCTATTGAGCAAACCCTATTGAAGAACCCACATAAAAAATGCACAGTTCCACTGATCTGTATGTTCATGTCAGAAGCCCTCATTTGGAGATCTGAGAAATGGAAGAAACATTACTATTACTATGGAGACTAAGAAATTTGGTTTAGCACTGTAAAATAATATTAGGATTGAATAATATTAGCACCAACTATTAATAAATGTGCCAGCATTTCCCTTTAAAAGATACCATATGCAGATTCTTATAGCTATGCCTAAATTTTTAAACCGTGGGATTGAATCTCATGTTCATAAATTTTTTTAAATACTTAAAGGCTTTGGTGAACTGGAGCAGAACTTTGACTACAGACGGCAAAGTGAGTAACAATGAGACACTTTTGACACTGCATGAAGGGTCAAAACAGCATAAATAGGGTTATAGAACAATCTGATCATGCATGCAATTCTAGAGGTGCTAAATATTTATATTATTATTAAAAATAGCCACTATAATATAAACTATCTTCTTAATCTTTATTGCAGAAAACAAAGATATCATCTACACCTTTATGTAAAATGAGCCATAAAAGTCCTCTCAGTGCAACTGAATTGGTAATTAGCCGTTATACATTTTAATTTGGAAAGACTGTGAAAGGTACAAGAAAGAAATGAGGATGCCTGCTACCTTAGGCCAATTAGTGCATGTACTCGAGAATGTATTCTCCAGGATTAAACACGGCAGTGACATCCCTGGGGCCCCACGAGCACACAGCTTAGAGAGGAGAACAGCACCTGGCTGTGACAATGCAAGCCAGAAACCTCTGCAGGTACTGAGCCAACAAAAATGTATGTCAGGTGCCTCTTGAATGCTTGGGTTACGGAGCAGTTTTTTGCAGATAAATCACATCTTCTCACACAGCCTGGGTGAGTGTTCAGAATGTGGGACAAGTCAGACAAAAGATCCTTCTTTGTGCCATTCAGCCTCCCTTCCCCTCTCAAACAGCCCTGTGCCTCATCTCACAATCACTCACCTCCAGATGTACCGATTATTGTTATTTCTGGAGTAAAAGTAGAATTTTCCACCCCCATTTGGAAAACGCCCTTGGGGCTGTAAAAACCTTCAGACAAAGCAGGAGGGATGTATAACACCGTATTAAGAAGAAAATAAATTCATGTCCATAAAGCAAGGCCTTACCATTCTCTTCATCTCCTTGGAGACCTGGTGACCTCCGAGGTGGTTGTAGAAGGGCCGGTCGACACCCCAGTGTGGCGGGTTATGGCTGATGGAGTTGGCACGCTGGCGGTTCATCTTGGCTATCGTGGCTTTCTCGTCTTTCTGGAGTACAAACCAGAGGGAAATGCAGAGTAAGTTTTCAAACATTTACACGGCAGTCATTCTCCAAACATCCCTCACTCCTGATCTCTCACTACAAAAGCTGGCTTTGCACCTTGAACTCTATGAAGCAGCTGGTGATCCGAAGCCGTCCCAGTCCACCATCTCTTTCTCTTATTTTCAGAACACTTTACTCTAAGTGGTCCCCATCTTTTTATACCTTTAGTTATTCTGAACAACCACCATAACTCATATAAACGTGGGGGGCATCCCAAAATGGACACATCTATTTTCTTTATTAGCAAATTGAATCAAAGGAATAATTTCGGATAGAAAATTGCAGCTCCAAGCTGAGCTACTACACAAAAAGCAAAGGAGCAGTTACATCTAGAAGAGAAACAACACACAGAGTGATTTGGTTGAAGAAGAGGAGCCTTGAAGCTCCTTGAAGCGATGGGAATAGAGGACACCTTTTTTTTTTCAATCAGCACAAGCAAGGGATTGTTGTTTACTACTTGAGAGATTAAACTTTTTTGAGAGGATTGTTGCTGCAATGACATTAGAGAGGAAAACAGACTTAATAATTAATTTTAGATTTCCAGACAACTGAGTTATTTAAAAAGAAAGCCTCCATTGCTTTCAACTCTAGAATTTTAGTTCAACTGTTATTTGACAATACAAGTAGGTCCACTGCTTTTCGTGCCTGGAGTATGCATTCTATACCTATTTATTTTGATTCCCCACTATTCAGTGTAACTTGTACCTCTCAGGAGTTTGCAAAATACCTGGTGTTATCTCCATGGTAACCACAGAGTTAAATGTCAAGTGCTATGCTGCCTTAAATTAGGGTTTTTAAAAAGAAATTTAAGGCTTGCTAGAGAAAGCTGCCTGATTGACAAGCATGAGAAATCATCTTCTCTCTCCTTGCAAGGAAGAGACAGCTACAATGACAACATTTCCCTGGAGACCACAGTTCACCAGGCAGGCACCAAATATTGCTGAGCACGTGGGGCTGCAGCTTCACGGCCAGGGGCTGGGGACATGGGGCCACCTGTGACAGGAGCCCCGTGCCCCACAGCCAAGAGGCCCCGTGACAGTGAGCAGCAGTGGTCCTGCAGCTCCAGGGTGCCAGCAAAGACATCACCCAGCCAGGAGGACAAGTGTAGGCTCAGGAGGAAGCCCTGTGGGAGCAGAGCTAAGGGAGCTGTCAGCTCCCTGGGATGACCATCAGGGGAACCACAGGTGCTGCCCCCAGGACAGCAAGTGCCTCCCACATCACCTCTTCCCCAGACTGAATCCACCACTGGTTCATCTGCAATGGCTGGAAATTCCAGCCCTTGGCACCAGCTGAGTTTCACATGAGCAACCATGACAGAGCCACTGGATAACCTCCAGGAGAGACATCTTTTAAATGTTTCTAAAAATACATTAATGTGATGAAATCTTGATGTCCAGATTAGAGTTGGCTTGAGGTTTTGTTTTTTAAGACTCACTGCTCTTTATACTCTTTGCCATTATTTGTAGTACTTTCTTGTGGCTTTTTTCAGTTATGCAATCTTTTTCATAGTTATGCTTCTTTCTTTTATGATGTGATGCCAGAAAACTGGTAGGAAATACAGTTTCATTATCGTCAAGCAAATAGATATTGTTTTTCAATAATGTAAGTGACACTGTCAATCCATTTTATTCCAGCTAAGGGGAGGGTGTTCAACCAAATGGAACAAAAATCCCCAGATGTTGAAACTAGCCTGGGGACCCATAAAAGCTAAGCTATTTGGTTACTTTACAAATGCCTTTACATCAGCAGATGATAAAAGTGATATACAGCAGGTTTTTGCCCCAGGAGTTGGCAAATTTGGTTAGAATTTGAGAAAAGCCTTGATGCCAAAAGTCCATGAAGACATACTACCCCTCTCAGTCCATGAGTGATCCTCGTACCTGCTGCAAGTGCCAGTGAGTTTTAAGCATTGTTTGATGAATTTGAAGGAAATAAAAGACCTCATACATATTTACTGACACATCTGGATTGAGGTAAGGACAGGACAAATGGGTAAACATGTAATTCTGAGATTGTTTCTAACCATGAGGTCAGGCGCCATAAATTTTCCATGGCTTCATGAGCTCTGGCAGTATTTCCCCCCCCACCTCCTGTAGGAAGTTTCCACTGGATTGTGGACTATGTTTCAGCAGTATTTCCAATCAGATTAAAACACATATATACAAGCACAAGCACTTTTGCTTTTCCACATTACATAATGTGCTACTACGTCATCTTGAACAATAGGACTTCGCTGTTAACATCAACACTTATTAAAGAAAAAATAAAACCTGTTGTTATAAAAACTTGAGATAATTTATTTTCTGCAAAATCACTTGTTCAGTGGGTGATGAAAATAACAAACTCTAAAAATGAAGCATTAGATGGGCCACAGTTCCTCTGTGGAAATTTATGAGGATGCCTCCTCTGTTTCTTCCTGGCTAAGTGACAGCATAAGGACAACTTGCACACAAGGCTGCCTGAGGCATAACAAACTGGAAAAGAAAAATAAAGAAAGAGAAGTGGTGATACCTTTCAGTCCTACTCGTTACAGGTACTACCAACAAGAGAAGAAGGTGCAATAGTTTCTGACAGCAATGAGTTTTTCAGATTTTAGGTGGCTAAACTCCAGAAAGCTGTTGTGGGAACTTTTCAAATCTGGACTCACAAAGAGACTGTAAATCTTATTCCCAGGGGTTTTATTGTGTTCCCACCACGAGTTCCCACACACTGAGCTACAGTATTGCTACAGCAAAACTGCAGAAAGAGCTGAGGTTTTCTTGTACTTATCAATTGAATCAAGAATGCCTGTTACTTCTTTAGAGTGTGTGTGATAGGATTTTCCAACATATTGATCACTATCAGTGCAACAGTGAAATATGATCATGGATCCGCCATATCAGATTTAGCTACATATTATTCTTTAAATTTTCTTGAAGTCCTTCTGACATGTGCATAATGTTTCTGGTAGTGTTACATGCTCCAAACCACTGCCTTCATAAATCTGCATGAGTGGAACCCTGCTGAGTTCTGATTAAATGTGTTAAATTGAGGAATCATCACATTAGATTGATTGTGTTTTAGGAGAGTCACATGCTCAACATTTAAAGGGCCATTTTGTTTCTTCAGCTGGATGGAATTCCAGGGAGCTATTTAGAAAAGAATAAGAATTGTTTTTCTAGGAGTTGCAGCCAAACTTTTGTTGAGCTCTTTTAAGGCCACCATCAACAATTCTTTCTGAAACTGGTGTGTACCTGCTATTGTTAAAAGAAACACCCAAGTGTAATCAATTGAAACACATTAGAAAAAATAAACATTTTTTTCCTTTTGCAGACTTTGTGCACTCAGCACAGCATGTTTGGTCAGCAGTATTGCTCATCTGTTTGCAGGCACATTTTGTTTCTACTCATGTTCAAAGCAAAGCATTCCCTAGATTTCTGACAATGTAAACATTGATAAAGCTAGCTGTAACACTGTGTGCTGTTGAAGTCTTATTCACCTTAAGGCCTGTTTCCAACTCCTCCAAACACACTTTTCTACCCTTCTCAGAGTAAAGCTTTGAAGTGCTGGGAATAATAGTTGTGATGGCTCTGCAAATTAGTGCAGCACCTGATCTCAGAGAAGAGCAGAAAGTGAGCAACAACCACCGCGTGACACGGTCCTGTTACAAACATCAGAAACTTGGGCAGCACAGGAACTGGGAATAATTAAATGGAGTACAGTAAGAATATCAGGGAAGTGATAAGATAGCAATAATGACTGGACCAAATGTTTTGAATAAGATTCAGAAGGGCAGATATGAAAGTTGTGAAGGTGGAGGAGCAGAGTTATGCAATATGAACGCTACAGTCTGCAGGGTAAGCTAAAAAAGCCCTGTGTGACATGGATAAAACAAAACCACTCTGTAGAAGGGTAAAGACTTTTTTGTGCAGGCCTTTGCAATGCCTAGGGGTTAAGTTTGTGAATTACTAAAATGTGGGCAATAGTTTTAGTAATTCTAGCTGATAAATTGCTGTTTATCTGGAAATACAGACTTTCAGGTGAAGAATGCCAGTAAGGAAGAAAGGCAAAGATCTCCTTGGAGAATTCCTGTTTTTCTAACATGCTAATACATTAAGTCCATTAGAAACCCATATCCAAATGACTGTGAAAATAAACTGGATAAGAACCAAAGTAACCCTGTGTAAATGACCCTATACCATGTGAGGATAACAGAAATTTAAAATTCTTCATTACTGTAGAACTGAAGGAGCAGATTGTTTTTTTCCCAGGTAATCACTACTGCCACAGTAGAGGCAAAAGGGAAGAAGGCTCACAAGCATAGGGTTATAAATGGAAAGTATTGAATCACAGAATCATTTAGGTTGCATTTAGGATCATTAAATACAACTGTAAACACAGCACTGCCAAATTCCACTAAAGCATGTCTGGAAGCAAAACTTAAAGTGTGATGTGCTGAAGTCAGAAAGACAACCTCTATTCCAGATCGGTGGAAAATTGCCAAATTCCATTTCAGTTCTGGTAACAGATATTTTTAATAACTATTTAGTCAGTGATCACGGCACAGAACTTGTAGAGCAGCAAATGCTGGGTTTGGATTAACAGCCTTGAATCCAAAGTTTTTCTAAAGAGAAAAAAATGCAGTATCTCTCACTGGCTTTGTTTCTACTGCAGAGCATTTGACAGAGGGCTGTGCTGGAGAGTAAGGGCAAAGACAGATGGGGAATGTGAAGCTGGGAAAAGAGCTTGTTTCTAGTGAAATGGCAAGAGACTGTGTTGAATAAGGAAGTATTAGTCTGGATGAAAGTTACTAGCAGAGTTACTCAGTTACTGCTCCCAGAGCAGATTTGGTTGAATTTTTTTCTTATCTCACCTGGCAGCAAGTGAGCAATGACAGATTTGGCTAATGAGAGAAGCAGAGGTGTATTTGACAGATACACAGAAAAAGAGTATTATCACCCAACATTTGAGGGCTGGCATAGTAGAAATGGAACTTGAGACATTAAAGTGTACAAAATGCATGATCCTTCTCTTAGAGATCACAGACAGAAACTTCATTTCATTATCAGGAATCACATTAGCTCATCACAGAATAAATAGAAGCCTCTGAGATAATCCAACTTTGCAAAAGGTAAAGGTTTCCTTTGATGAGCAAGAAAATATGAGACCTTGTGCTTGTCTCTTCTTTGTTGTGTGAAGACATTAGAGGAGTCTGTCTCAGGAGAAAAAAGGAGAGGGGATACAACTGCTGAGAGCAGACAACCAGAGCAGCTAAGTTCCAGAGCAGCAGTGTTAGCACTAATGGGAGCAAAAAACCACTGCAAAAATTCAACAGACCTTTATGGCAGAACCTGCTCATTTCATCTTTTTATATGCTTCACAGGCAAGTGCTCACCCATGAGGGCAGCAGAATCACAGGACAGGGCAAATGGGTAAAAGCAGATCGGGAGATAAAGATGAGGGGAAAAAAAAATCCAAAAAGACTGGATTGTAAAACTTTGCATTTTGGTCTCTTTTAATAGAAAACAACTCTTCTGTGTATCAGACAGAAAACAAGGACTACATTTTCAGGTCTAGCAATATTATTAAAGACTGAGGGAGCAGAATCTAGCTTTTTTCCTCCTAAAACTGCACTGACTATATTCCAGTTAATAGCATTTTTAAAAAGGAAAAAAGAAAAAAAATATTTTCAAAGAAGAAGAAGCTATTTTCAGTTCCTGGAACAAAAATATTAGATTGATGTTCCTCCCACTTACTCTGTGCCCAAGAAATGGCCTTAACATGATGAAAAAGTCAAACAAACAAAAAAGACAGAAAATTAAAAGTTGTGGCTCCCCATGGCAACAGTAAGCAGAAAGGTATGGAACACATATTTTATCTATTTATCATAACTCATGATATTGCTGGGGTTTGATGGCTGTGGGACTGATGAACCAAGTATTCAGAAAATTCTGTTGTGTGAACTGAGGAACAGCTCAGGCAGTTACTTGGATCTGCCCTCAGGTCAATGCTAATGCCAAGCCTTATGTGTGAGGACAGCAGGAACAGAGACACAACTCACAGGAACTCTTCACTAAGTTAGGTGAACATTTTATGGCCATTACTGGAACAGAATGAACTGAAAACCTGTCTAAATACATCACAAGAAGTCATTAAAATCAAGCAGAAATGAAAGGAAGAAGTACCTGAAGGCAGAACTTTGCCTGCTATCAGGCAAAAAGTTCAAGACTGACTGAACTGACAATGGGCAAAACCTTTTCTCACTTCTCATCTTCATGTTATGTGAAAATGAGTTTTTGAACAGGGAGAGAACTTTAAACACTGGAACAAGTTGTCAAGAGAAATAGTGGATGTCCCATCCTTGGAAGTGTCCAAGGTCAGGCTGGATGGGGCTTTGAGCAGCCTGGTCTAATGGAAGGTGTCCTTGCCTGGACAGGGGTTTGGGACAAGATGATCTTTAAGGTCCTTTCCAATCCGAGGCTTCCTATGATTCTATGAAACTATTCACAAAGAGATAAAAAATAGCTATGGGAGCACAAAAGTTGCAGCAGAATGGGCAAACCAGAAACCCCACAAACTCCAAACACCTAATACCCATGACACTGGGTAGCTGCTTTTTTGTGTTTCAGTTTAGCCCAGTAATTACCTAAGTCATGCAAATGTCCCAATTTTTAGCTACTCTGGGATTCAGCAGCATTACAGCAGCGCTCAGAGACTTCAGCTAAAGGCTACAGTCTAACAGAGCTGCAATAAATACATATAAAGCAGTGAAAGAATGGCCCATTTTATTTTCCAGTAGCAAATCAAGGCATGAAGATGCAAGTTCCTCAAAACTTCTGTCTGGAATGGAATCCACATCTCTTATGAGTCTCTGTCCAATCTCCTACTCAAAATACATCCTGTGTTCAGAAATGAAGTCAGGTGCCAAGCACTCTGAAGTCTCTATTTCTGAGTTTTTTTGTCTACACTTGCAAGCAGCAGAATCCTGATCTTAGGCCTTCATCTTCTCTCTAGAGAAACTTCTGGTTCTCCACAAGAACACGCAGACACCTGGAGACTGCATGATTTAAGAAGTCAATATAGGCTCTCCACTCAAGGAGATGGGGTCTGGCCACAAGGGTATTTTGGCTTATATTCTTAAACCTGCCCAGCAAAGAGGAAGTGATTTAGACACCTGGAATATCAGCTGGCTCATTGAGGCAGTGATGCTCAGGAACAATAACCTCACACTGCAAGTTCTAATCCTCTTTTGAAGATTGACAATTGTTAATGAGATTTATTTTATGAGCAGATAGAGACCAAAATATCAGCTTCTCTCTTTAGCAGATGATAAGGGATTTTCTTGGAGATTTTTTACACAATATCTATTAAGGAGATTTGAGGCTTCCATTCTCTCAGGAAATGAGGCAATGGTACCAAAGTCTTTCTGTACAGTTGTTGGTTATTCAAGTCAACCAGGCTGTTGCAACATGTCACAAACATTAATTCACTTAATCTCATGGCAGTCATAGTTACAGATGTGGGAAGGTTTAATTGGTTTTAGATTCAGAAACATATGAAATTATTTTTAGTTCAGGCTAATCTGTATATGCTTGCCCATGCTGTGAATAGCAAAGTAGAGGCTCCAGTGCAGAAATTACTAAGAGAAATATTGGCTATGCTCAACTAGATCAAAAAGGTCCTTTTCTAGCATTTCTGTCTACTGTTTTTAAAAAGAATACAAACTAGTGATGATTTGCTATTGGCAGTGTCACAAAAAGATTTATCGGCTGAAGCGCACTTGAGTTTGACTTGATTCAAGTTCAAGTCAGTAATGCCCTCAGAGCCTTATTTTGTGCACCCTGGCCCATGTCACAGTTGCTATGATCTCATCTTACTGTCACAATGATGACTAATCATTATATTGGACCAGTTTTTCTCATCTTCAGAAAGAAAAGCTGAAAAGTAATGATAGGAACTGCTCTAATTTTCATGCTCATTCATCTGGTGAGCAGGCAGACAAAATCATCTCTAATCTGACAGAGAAAAGATCTTTGTGGTTTTAATCTAGTCCTTTAAGTACTTCTAGAAAGTACATGTCTATATTAACAACATTTTTTAACATGATTTTGAATACACCTGAGGACATTTTCTTTGAAAGAATTAGAGCTTGGTGCAGACAACCTTTGTAGATGGTGGCTATTCCTTTCTATGCATGTAAAAGTTCAGGAAGAGGAGAGAGAAACAGGAATTTTTGTCACTGGATGACAACTGTCTCATCTATAAAGGCTCTCCTTTGTTGTGTTGGAGGCATCAAGTTATTAAAAGTACCTAAACCTGCATTATATTGTTTGGTCTCACCCGCTTCTGGCTGCAGCGCACGATGAGGAAGGTCTCGATGCTGTGCTCTTTCAGGTAAGCGTTGCGTTCCCCTCCGAAGCCCAGCTCCACCTCATAGTCTCCATTGAGATAGTTCAGGGTTGCTTTTGTTATGTGGATGCGCCTTGGACGAGACAAAAGACAAGTTTTGTAGACTCTGCGAAGTGACCACCTAAAAAGCCAGGTCTTGTCAGGGACAAACAAGCAATAAACCCCAGTTGATTCAGCCATGCTGCCACTCTTAACACTTAGTGTGGGAGTTTCATGGATCAACACAACAGCTTTGAAGAAGCAACTTACCCAGCTTTGCCCCCTGCTTCCATGTGGTTGGCTAATGTCACATCATTGGACCACACATCAAACTGCCACTTCCTAAGGCCCAAGACCCCGCAGTGAACTCTCCCACTGTGGATTCCGACCCTCATGTTGACATTCACGCCTGTAACCTCACGGACCAGTCTGAAAAGAGACACGGGGGAGAAGGGCCATTACTAACAACTGAATGGTTGCAGTCAGCAGCACAAACTTGCATCCAGAACACAAAAATCTGTAATGATCCATAAATTATTCACAGATACACACGGTGCAGCTCATCCACATCAACAGGACAACAGAACAAAACAGGACGAGCTGTACTGCTCTTGGATGGCCGGGCTGGCCAAGAAGAGCCCTAATTAGAACGTGGAGCTCTTGGAGTAAATCCATGTACACTGAACTCAGGATCAAGTTGAGAACTCATAAAAAAATTATCTTTGGGGCAGTAAAAGGATTAACGTGCTGGTCTCTGATTTCCATACCAAAGCTGGACATAACTTGCCAGCACTTGGCCTCATTAAGAGTAATAGCATGTTGCAAAGAGAAGAAGGAAATGATTTCAGAGATCTTAATTTGTCTGTATGGCACCAAGCATCAACTCTTCCACAGATGAAATACGATATGTGTGTGAAATACCCCACTGAAGCAGAAAGTTGAACGGGCCTTACAGCAGGAAAACCGGAGAACCACATCTATTGCAGTCACTCCAAACAGGCAGCTATGAATACTCAGGTTCCGAGTGTAATGAGGCTTTGGATGCTCTGCTTACTCCCAAAAAGCCTGCTGGAATACTTTGTGGGTTTTCCCCTTTAGGGAAAAAGTTAACCTCAAGAGCTGTTCACATGAGAAGTATATTTAGGAGTGTGGGTAGGCAGAAGTCTTGATGAGGCCTTCAGAGCAACTCTGCTTCTCATTATTGCCAGTCTCATAATTCCCAGAACGTCCATGCTTCACAGGCAAATTCACCTACATCACATACCACTGTCCCTTCCTTTGAGTAGTAAGTTCCTTGCAGCAAGGAAGTACTTTATACCTATCA
Source organism: Hylia prasina (assembly GCA_013397195.1). Taxonomy (NCBI): domain Eukaryota; kingdom Metazoa; phylum Chordata; class Aves; order Passeriformes; family Sylviidae; genus Hylia; species Hylia prasina. The sequence continues at coordinate 360,505 of VYXD01000331.1, read as the reverse complement.
ATCTCTTCAGTTTTCAGGTTCATCCAGCCCTTTCTAGATAACATCATCTGGATAGGTAAGTCCTCCCAGCTCCCTAACATCAACACAGTCCTAATATTTATGCTTTAGTTATTAATGAAATTGCATGAATAGAGATAGACTAGTTCTGGACTCCAGTTCACTCCTCAGAGTGAAGTATGTCCCTTAAAACAGTGGCCATGATTGAAGCTGTTGAAACAGCTCCTATCCTCTTTGAGTTCCTTTCTCTTTATGATCTCTATCTTATGTTTCCCTACCTACTCACTGAAGTGACATTTATTATTTTTATAAATAAGCAGCAGAGATTGTCTAGCAGGTAAAGGAGGCTGATATGACTAAGGTGTTACAGGCTTATGAACTGAAAGAGCTCCAACCACAACACTTGGGAAAGGAACAGGAACTGAATTAATAAAAATGTAGCTGCACCCATAAACCTGATAGGAACAACACAGCTGCAGTTCCTCCCACCACTGGATGCTACAACCCCACCTGCACCCCCTGCCAAGCCTGACTGTTACTGACACAAGACCAGGGAACTTTTCTCAGTAGAGTCATGGATGACCAGGTGACTTTGTCCAGACTTTGCAGTGAACAAGTAAGTTTGGTTATTCTTTATAGACAAATGAAATATCCTTTGTTACTTTCCTTTTTTTTCAGCTCATTTATACCAGCAGTACAGTGAATACAATTTTCTTGAAGTCTTTCCTATTTGGGGTAACATTCCCTACTGTTATTAGACACAGATGAAATCAGCCTATGGGCAGGGCCTAGTGTTGGTGAAATCTGCAATCAAATGTTCAGCAGTTATTTGTTACCTGCAATCAAATATTCAGTAGCTATTGGTTACCTTAATTGTGAAACCTCTTATCTTGATCCTTAGGGGAGGCAGGGGGAAGAGGGAGAGCAGGGATAGTGAGAACAGAGTCACCTTCCAGACTTATTAAGAGATAAGACTGTTAAATGCTTTCATTATACAACGAGTGGGAAACAAGTTTTAAAGGCTGCTGAAGAGCTATTTGTAAACAAACACTGAGCGCACCTCAGCTCTGTGTTTATTCCAAGTAAAGTGGGTTGCAGTTAATCAATGAAGTCTAGACTTCCTGGTGTTATTTAGCCTCGTGGGGAATTCCACAGCAACACGTAAAGACCTCTGGATTTCATCAGGCCAACCATTGGGCAATGAACACAGCATTCTGTTTGCAGGGTAAGTGGCTGAGGATTGCTGCTCCTCGTGTTTGACAAGAACCTTTGTCACCTGCTACTTAATTGTGGAAGAAATAGCAATTCCGCAATTCAGTGGAATCCTACTTTGGGAATGAGGCTTCCAGTAATTGCAGTAACCTTTGCCTTTCTCATCAAGAGACTGAGCTCTGATACCCACATGACTGTATGGACAGAAGTGTCTGCTTTGTTGCTGTCAAACCATAAAAGCATTTTGGTTTTTTGTTCCAGCTCGTTTCCCTCTTTGCTGGCCAGAGTTCTCTGGTTTGGTTGCCTTGCTCCTAATATTAAGAACTAACAGGAAAGAGAATCTACTTGCATTTGTTTTGAGCTTATCTAGGGGGAATATGGTACTTACGAGATGGCCTCTATCATATCCATTCCCATTTCAACACAGCAGTGTGCATGGTCAGCTCTTGCTTCTGGCAATCCAGACACACAGTAATAGCAGTCACCCAGGATCTTGATCCGTAAACAGTGGTTCTCCTAAAAAAAAATAAGAATAATAAAGGAGAAAGAAGTATTCAGCTTATATTCATGCTTGCAATAGCTTGCCTTTTAGGGCAGTGAATATTTAAGAAATCCAGTGAACCAGCACAGTATGTCATTCTTGCAACAGAGAATAAAAACAAGAGGAAACAAAATTATAATAGAAAACTTACAGCTGCAAGCTTATCGAATCTGGCAAAGAGCTCATTTAGTGTCATGACCAGCTCCTGAGCAGTGCACTGGGAAGCCAGACTGGTGAAACCCTCTATGTCTGCAAAGAGGATGCTTGGGAAAACAGAGAAAAAGAAAAAAAAAAAAAAGTGTTACAACTTTGTTGCTGATATTTGTGTAGGTGTAAATTCCATGGTAGAAATCTGGGATGGGAAGGGTGTCCCAGCCCTACAGCCACAAGGAGATGAGCAACCCTAATGGCACCTAATGATGCAGCCCCTGTCCCACCTGCAGCACCCAGGAGCTCCTCTCAGTAAGGCTGCAAACACAAAATGACCAATGTGCTGCCAAATGACAACTGCAGACCTCACCAACTGAGGCCAACTGTGACATAAGGATATCACATCACACGTCCACCCAGGATGGACTGGGAAAGCCCTGTGAAAGCAGCCTGGACTGTTTTGAAAGCACAATTATTTGAATCACAAGTATTATTGATGACTCTTTGATTTCAGTGAATCAATATTAATGCTGTGCTGCAAGGACAACAGTGGGTTATGTTTTTTTTAAGCTGCACAAAGATTCTGTCTCGTTGATAATTGCAACATGGAAAATACTGACTTGCAATCAAACCCAGCCATTATGGCAAGTTTAAAACTATTCAGTAAAACAAACAGCAGACTTAATCTATATAGATCTAAGATCAAATGTAGATGTGCACACACTTTTATATAAATAGAAAATTCATAAGCTCTACTTGTACATTGGAACACTTATCCAATGGTTGATTTGTTCTTTGAAGTTGATTATTGCCATCAAGATGTACTTGGAAAAGAAATTAAAAGTCTAAATAACAACCACTTTGGAATTGTTTCTTCTTTGTAAAATAACACTCCAACATCTTTTAGGCAAATTACAGAGGTATGTTTTCAGTTGGAATTCCCTGCAATGCCTTCAAGTCAGAAAGCAAAACCAACAAAAATATTTTCACAAGCAATTTTTGCAAAAATCCTGAAACACATTTCAATTCTGGCATGCTTTTCATATTTTCCATCTACACTTCAACTCCAATAAATCACCAACCAAACATACTGCATTAAGAACTTCTTTGTTAGTCACACTGATGCTAAAATGTACAAGAAAAAAAACAAGACAGGAATGCAGGGATGTCTGAATCAAAATATACTTCGCCATTTTTAAACACTTGAGAAAACACACAAAATTAAGTCAAGATTCCACATATTTACAAATAAAAGTAAACCTCCTGAAGAAACACACTTGAAATCAAATGAAAGCTTAGACAAGTCTGTACTGCTCATAAGCAATTTAAGTATGTGCTAATATGTAATGTACAAATGGGAAATGTCTCCAGTTCTGGTGGCAGTAACAAAATGTGTCTTGTTGCAAGCACGTTCCTCTTCCAACATGGGGCAAATTGCAAATTACTCCTTTTTGAACATGTTCACACTCTGCTTGGGTGCATGTTGCAATAGCCTTGTGTTAGAACAGGAGAAATCAAGATCAGCTGCTGCTCTGATGTTCAGATATCAATGGGTGTATCTGAAAATGCTACAGAGGGATGCCCTGAGCCTTCTCCTCATGCCTAATAAATGTGGATAAATGACTGAGGTTGCTCTCTCCATTCCCCATTACAATCATGCTAGATAAATGGATCAGACATTTCTAGAAGTGAAATGCTGGCAATATTTTCAACCACACAAATGAAGCAATCAGCAGAGACCCATGGAGCTGTTCTACACACAGGTTTGTGTCAGCTAACCAAGCGCCTGAGCACCAGGCACAGCCAGCTGTGTGACCTGCCCTGCCACCAAACAGCTACACTACTGAGCCATCAGCAGACACTCTCTGGGACACATGGGCTGCAGGGAATGGAAAACCTCATCAGGGTATAGAAAGGACTACATGTGAGATGGCAGAGGACAGAGCAGCTATCTGGGAACTGAAGACAGACAGAGAGGACAGACACGCATTTGTGTCAGGAGACTGGAGAAAGAATAGGATGCAAGAGCCAGAGAAAACAGTCCTTGAGAACAGGAACCCAGCCTGCAGCCTCAGTCCTCTGCTCTCAGCAAGGAACTCTGAAAGCCACTAAATCACATTTTACTCCTCTGCCTCATCTGTCCCTTCCACACGCTCCTGCTAGCACTGCAGCTCCAGCAGCAGAGACACCAGCCAGGTTTCTCAGTCCCAGCCCTGCAAGGGACCTGCAAGGGACGCATGGGGACCAAGGAACTTCTGTTCCTTCTGTTATTAGCCCTTATAATACTTAAGTTCAGCCTGCTCCCTGTAAAATACCCAACAATCCAGAAGTGACTAGGAAAAGAGATGTCTCTTACAGTAGCCATCAGGGAACAGCACATGATCCTCATCCTGTGTTTACTCAGAGCTGTTATTTGAAAATGAAGCCTGTTGTATCTATGTCCTTATGCACACAACACACACAGTGAGATGCCTGAAGCACCTCCAGACCCTGCCAGTGCATCTTTCCCAGACTAGCAGCCTTAGAGATGAAAAACACAGCTTCCCACTACCCTTAACTCCTCACTCCACACTTCAGTCATACATGTCAGACTACCCTTAGCAATGAAAAGATTTTATTAGAGGACCATGGTGTTGGTGATTGCGATGAAGGGCCCAACTCATGCCAAGTATTTGTCAGTCTCCAGAGGTCATGCCATTTCCTTGCTGGTGGGAGGACAATGCCAGTAACAGGCCTCCCTTGTGCCAAAATATGCAGTAAATGACAGTGGTCAACAAAAGGCTGAATGGAATAATTATTATATCTATAAAATATCACGAGATAAGTCAGGCAGTGGTTTAGCAGTACTATTAGCTGAAGCCGATTAGAAGGGATTCACCACACAATCTGCAGCCTGGGCATCAGCAACTATTATCAGCCCTGAGTCCCAGTCCCTTCATCTGGGAGGCTACTCCTTTGTGGAAAAACCAGTTTAGCATGTAATTAAAATGTTGTAATGGTTTCAGAGCTCTTGATATATTTTCCATTCCATCACTGTCTTGAGATTTACCATCTGATTGGGTTTTGTCCAGCAGTAACCAGGGTATGACCTCAAAAAATACAGAAAATGGTTTATTTCTGGGAAAGACAGAGAAGAGGAGTTATCATTAATTTTATATGTATTTTTAAATTCTTTCTCTTTTATTTTGGTTGAAAAGTACCACAAATTGTGTTTTAGGGTAGAGGTGAATACTTTCCTAAGCTCCTATTTCAGTTCCTATTTCCAGCAAGGACTGGCTCAAGATTTCATAGCTGTACAAGGCAAGCTCAATTTTGTGCCTGTTGCCCTATGTGGCTCATGAGACTGACAGGAAAAAATGATGAAAAAGAGCCTGATGGCACATCCTGCCATCCTTCCCTCTGCTTAGGGACCACCCTGATGCCTGTCTGGTCTTGCCCAAGCCCCAGGCAGGGGAACAGGAAAGGAGGATACAGGGACTGGAACACCCCATAGCTGCTGGCTCCTACGGAAGGAGAAGGGCATGTCTGAAGGGCAGCACTGGGCAAGCTGAGCTCACAGCTCCAGCTGCTGCTGCCATGGGAATGCCAGCCTCTGCCTGAGCTTGGCTCTGCCCAAAACCACCAGGACACAGTGGACTGCAAGGCCTCCATGAGCAGGATGTCTGGGTGCTTTGTGCACAGTGCTTCACAGACCTGCAAAGGCAGACTGAGCTGAAATGGAGGGAGGCACAGCTAGCATGCAGAGACAAGAGGAGAAAATTCCCAACCTAATGAGTTCAGCTTTCCCATTTTTTGGTCTGTAATGCATTCACACAAGAGTTAAGATACATCTGGACAAACAGCTCTGTAACCAGCAGGAGCCTCAGTGCAACAACTCAGAGACAAGCTCAAGTCCATTTTAACTGCACCTGGAGTCCTACCACTGCAGGTCCTTTAAAACTATCTCCTGAAAGTCAGGTGATCCTTGCACTACTGATGTACCCTGAGGCAGAAGCCTCACAGGATCTTTGGGACGGCAAGAGATGGCAAAGGAGAACTTTCCTTGCAAGTGTGCAGGAAGGGAAGAGATTTGGCAGAAAGCAAAGAACATACAGAGTAAGAAGAGCTAAGGACAAGGTGGGAAGCGGAAAACCATGAGACATTTAAAAACCACACACATCTACAGAGAATGATTTTGCAGTGCAGGCTAGTGTCTGGAGAGCTAATACAGTTATCAAAGGAGGGACATGACACAAGTTTCCCTGCAAATGCAGGATTATTCAAAATGCTAAATTAAATCGTGAGTGCTTCTAATGTAAAAACAAAAAAACCCAGTCGTGTTCTATTTCAAGCCATGTGCGTGCCATGCACGCCAGCCACAACATAAATCAAGCAAGGCAAGAAACACAAACCCTATCACCATCACAACGGTAATGCCAGTCATGAATATAAACACCATGTGTTGCTGGAAACCAAACACCACAGGCACTGCATGAGAAACAGAACAAAACCCCAGACTCGGTGAGCTATAATAACTGCAAAGTGCTTTTGACTGGATCTGAACCAAAGCCATGGTATTTTACCATAATGAACACTACCTACGAGAATAAAGACTTAATGTTTCATGATAAAATAATCATTGTTCACTAGAAATAAGCATTCATGAGCAAAGGTGTAACAAGAATGCTGCTGGCTATAGACTGCCAGGACAGGGTCTCAGGGTGCTACAACATCATCCACTGGAATTGGTGTTGCATGTCATTGAGTCATACTGTGAACAAGGAAGGGCAAAGAACAAGGACGGACCAGGATGAAGCTGACAAAACTCTCACTTGAAAGGCTGGGTCAAGCTCTTAACACCAAATTAGGTTTTCAGAGATCCCTAGTAATGTTGAAGTTGGAAGGGACCTCCAGAGGTCATCTTATCTAACCCTCTGCTCAAGCAGAGCCACCTAGAGATGGTTACCCAAGACCATGTTCAGATGTCTTTTGAGTATCTCCAAGGTGGGAGCATCCCCAGTTACTGGAACTTAGCTATAGCTAGGCAACATCAGTTCTCCTTTTTTTATATTATTTTAAACACAAAAAACTTGCTATCCTCTCCTAAACATTTTCACTTACAACATTTTCCTATTTCAGCAGACTATATTCAACCAGATTGATTTTTCACTGGACACAGGAGTAATAAATAGTCTTTTGGGAAGAAAAACTACTTGAGGAAGGCAAAACCAAATAAAAATAGATATGCAGTGGCTACTAGCTGAACTATAGGTGTGACACACTATAGGTGGCTTTGAGATGAGTGAAAGGAATTTTGATCCTCCATCATCGCCAGCCTAGACATTGCTGTCTGTCAAACCTAAAAAAGAGATCCAACTATTCTAAATAAAACTTTGTGCTATTAAGAAAGAGGAAATTTAGACCTTTTTCATTTATCTAAGAAGAGACTGATGTGAATGCCATTTTTTTTCCAATTGTTCTGGTCAGGGGAAAAAACCATGTAAATGCAAAGATGCTGAATCTATTCCATCTCCAAGGAAGTTTAAGAGGGCAAAGTTGAAGGACAGGGCCTTTTTCAGGAAGGAACCATGCCCAGTGCTGACCCCAACCTTGTGCCTTTGCTGTGGCTCCAAGCTAGCCCAAGCCCACCCATCTCTGCCTGACCAGTACAAAAGAGCTAGCAAGTCTAACTGGAGCTGAATCCAGCCCACACCAAAATAAATCTCAGACTCATTTTTGTTCCACAAGACTGCCTGAAATCCAGAACTGCATGTAAAACAGAAAGGAAAAGGCATACTCTGGTTTTCTCCTTTGAGCATTCCTACAGTCTGTTTTCTGGGATTAGAGGAATCTCTGATATCAAAATCCTGCTGTAAACCAGTAAGTACAACAATAGAGATAAGAGAATTCTGAAAAAAGGGACCAACACAGTTGTAGTTCTGTCCAGGGCAGGAAGGCACTATTCCTTCCTGCCTTCTCTTTGAGACAATTGCAAAATTGACTGAAGCTGTAGAAGCAGCATGGTAGGAAAGAGAAACAACTAAAAATTTAAGCATTAAAGCAAAAGAAAGCCTGTTGCAAAGGGATTGTGTGCCAGCAATCAACTGGTTGTCAAAGAAAGCAAGAGAGTAATATATTTTGTCACAGTTAATAGTTTCACAAGTATATCCTGGCTCAGGCACATGGCATAGAGATGAAATTGCCTCTAATCAGGTTTGTGATGCTTTCTGTTATATATTGCTCAGGTCTTTGTATTTGATGGAGAAAGAATGAGCTCTTCATAGCTGTGAAAACTGCCTTCAGTCTGTTCTTCTCTGGTATCATGGATATTCAGGCAAACAATGATGCTTTTGTACTCCCTAACCAAAGACCTGCAGTAATTCTGCATGCAGTCCTCACTTCAATCTAACCTTACTTCTTGACTCCTTCCCCCAGCTTTCCCAGTGTCCTGTCCTCTTGGGATTTATTTACTTTGTCATTTCAGCAAGTCAGGGTTTTCCCTCTGGAAACTCACTACATAATAAAAACATTACATTAGTATATAAATGTAATAATTTATAACATTAAGGAGCCATTGTGCCTTTCCCAAAGTGGGTAGGTAGGAAAATACAGACTCCCAATGGATCAGCTGAGAACATCACAAGCGATGTGATGTTCTGTGTACACGATTTCCATTGGTAGCTTATTAGATCAATAATACAAAGTGGCCATTAGGTGGGAAAACTGAGTGCTGAAGAGCATGAACATGAGTCTTCCTGCCCTTTTTGGAACAGTCAGCATGAGTGGAGTCAGCACGCTGCCCCTTCACTTCTATATTTTTAAATGTAGTTGAGCAGTCGTGTTTTTAAAATTACACTGATGAAACTGTAAAAAGAAATGGGCCCAAAGCATTTGGAGACACTTAACTGTGCATAGTTTGTAATGGTCACTTTTCTGAGAAACACCAATGAACATCAGTGGAGGGGAACTGTAAAATGAAGATATAATTCTTCGTCAGGTATTTTGAAAGTTTAAATGGTTGTCCAAAGAAAGTGGTACAGCTCACTAACTGAGGGATCAATGTTATTTGATTAATAAACAAACCTGATACTAAATTTAATAATAAACCACATTCATGTTTTCAATGACAAGGGAGATTGGCTGCAATGCCAGAATCAAATGAAAAGGAAAAAAAACCCTGCAGGAAATTGAACTCGTTATCTGGTTGTTGTACACTGCATTAATTTTCCTTACCTGATAAGAACCAGTAATGAATAGACACCCTCAGCTCACAACTAAAGTCTCCCAACTTTGCAAGGGCTATAATTTAACAGTAAGGATTTTTTTTTTCCTTTTTAAGATGTCACCTTCCATCACATCTGAATTGACCAGTGGCACTTGGGTTGATAACTATCTCAGATTCCCTTTGGTGACACAGAAAACTCCAGTTTCCACGGAGAAACAAGGTAAATATAATGAAATTCTGTACAACTGGTATCAGCAAGAAAACCACTCCTCCTCAGAGGGCAGTCCAGGTGAGTTACTGCATAAGGAATTCTATGCAAAGATGGTCCTTGAGCAGGGAATGTGAAATTCTGTGCACCTCTTCAGCCCCTAACATATCTCATATTCCAAATACTTGGCATATTTCCATAGTTTCATAGAGAGTGAGCAGTGACATTAAGCAACAGTTAAAATGTCATTGATGCTAGAAAGGCAACAACACACTATTTTCTAGAGACAGCAGTATGGTATATAGATAAAACACATAAAGATGCTCAAGGTGACAAGGGAAAACCCTGGCAAAGCAGGAATGTGAACCCTGGACTCCTAAGCCCAGGAAACATCCACACAAACCCTACTCCTGACATGCTGGAGCAGGAACCATGGTGATGGCAGCTCACTGCATATGTACATCTCTAACTTTCCCCTAAATCTCCCCTGAGTTTTGCAATCAGTGGTTTCTTCTCATAATGAAGCAGGCATATAATTTTAACTTGATTTCAAGAGAATTACTGTAATTGCCACCACCAGAACAATAGATCTGCATATAAAGAAATGGCTTTTCTCTTACATTTTCCACTGGAAAATTTAATTTCTCTGTTCATGCATTAAGATAGTTCACTAAGCCATTTGCTTGCTACTCTCAATATTCACAAAATATTATCACCAAATGTAGTTCCTACAAACAGCTATTAGTTTACCAGTGTACTAATATCAATAAAATAAATAGAATCTTAACAGATCTTTTCTATAGCATAGAAGGCCACCTTGGAGACCACTTAAAACATATAATATGGTAATGTGTCTCATAGCATAAAAATAAGAGGAAAGTTGCTGTTTCACATCTTTCTACATCTACACAAAACCAGTCTGGCTAATTTCTGCTTACTTTCTATGCCACTGCAGTAGCAGCAATTTTGGTTTTCACAAAGCTGCATGAAATAGAATTTAAGTGCCAGGGAGGACACATGCCCATGTGAAGTCTAACACAGCTGGCAATAAAATTGTGGCCAACGAGTCAGAGGACAGACAGGTTGGGACTTTCCCTGTTGAGGATCTGGGGAATCCAGAGCTGAATTCACCTGCAGAGAAGGAAGGAGTTCGAACAAACTGCCTCAAGTGAAATGTCTTGTAGAGTATCCATGTTAACAGCCACAGTGATCCTGTCCCTAGCGCTGATACATTCAGGTTTCTAACAGATGCCTTGGATTAGAAAGATTTGCTCTTCCAGACAGGAGCAGCCATGACTGTAGTAAAGTGTTTCTCAAACAACACATCCGTGTTCTCCCTGGGGCTCTGTGCTGTAGCTGCATGAATTGATGTGGTACAAGCTCCCAGTGTGAACAGGGCCTGGGGCTCTCAGGCAGATCTGGAGCAGTGGAGAGGGCACAGAATGAAACAGAGCATGCAAACAGAACAAAAACCATGAAGATTTTCAAACAGTTTGGAATTTGCAAGGTGCTCACTAAGGCAAATGGCAACTGTGGTATTTGGTGTTTGTATGGCTGGGTTAAATGCTCCTGTAGTTCAGATATCAGGAGATGATTCCCAATCCTTACGCACCAAGCCATGCTCTGGAAGCCTGAAAATGCTTAGCACAGCTACTCTGTTTCTTATATACCACAATAAACAAACTTGCAAAAGTGCTGGATTCTAATGGCCACTGCAAAGGTAGAAAGAAAGCGGCGGGGGGGGAGGTGTGGGAAGCGCAGCAGCCCACACAACATCAAATGCTGGTAGGCTCAGTGCTAAACAGCAGATGATTCTTACTGAATAACTGCCCTAGATTTTGCAAACAATACAGGGAACAAAAATAGAAACCCATTTACATATTGCTGTTAATAACTTTATTTATAGTGTCACAGTTAGAGCACAGTAACTGCAGCCATGGCTTAACTTGAAAGCCATTCACTGTGGAAGAGTCAGACAGATAGTGTTTTCTAAATCCTTATGCAACTGAAAAAAAAAATCCTGCTAACAACACCCAGTCACCAGAGTCCTTGTAAACAGACAGAAAAGAAGTTAAAAGCCGTCAAAGCCAAAAGCAAATCACCCCCAGGATCCCCTTGGCTTCTGCACCTTCTGGCTACTTAGGACACACTGTGGTTAATCAAAGACCACCAGGGCTAGAAACCCTGGCAAGCAATTTTTCACTTCAGTTTGAGCCTCGTGATAGCACCTTACAGGAATACTTGACTCTTTAATTTATTTCTTTGGCTGTTGTTTGTTTGTTTGAATTAAGAAATACAGACAGGGCTCAGACTAAGTCAGCAGCTACAATAAGAAACTCTATGTGTCCAGGATTTAAGAGAATCCCTTCCACATCCATGTTGCCATCTACATGACTGTAGCCAAATCTTACCTCGGAGCCAAGAATCCTGCCAGCTAACATACCACTGGCCTGACACAAAAAGCTGGTATATCTTTAAGGTAAAGAAACATACACAGAAATTTGTATCCTTGATTCCATAGTATTTTGCAAATGCCTGCTATTTATAAGTGAATGGAATGAAATTGAAAGCAAGAAAACCATCTCCTAAGACCCATCGCCGAAGTTGTGAGAAAACATGGATCTAATTTTCCCTCTGCCTGAATCCAGCCTGAACTGGACAACTGGCTATTTTGGATTGGGAACAGGGGTGCCCTCAGGACCTCATGCTGCAGCTGCTCATTACATATAAAATACTCAGAATAATTAGAGGCAGAGACAGCGAGTGCTCCGCTCTGCCCTGCTGATTATGGTGCACGCTGTGACATGGGACAGTGGGATTCAAACCGCTGCTCCGGGGTTTGATTCTTTTATAAAAAAATGAAACAGAATTAACGAAAGAGAATGAGGATGCCTTCTTCATTTATGGCCTCTCCTAGGAGATGTGGCCTCAAGTGCCCTCTGGTACATGGGAAAAGCAAATTCAGATAACCTCCCCTGGCGTGGGTCGAGCCTCTACACTCCCTCATCACTTGTGCCTCTTGAGGTCTTCGCTACCTCTGTGTTGTACTTTCTGCCACATGGAATGTCAGCTGAATGAATTCTCTGGGTTTCCATTTTAGTGAGGAACACAAAGATGCTCCTCTGGCACGGCAGCCCAGCTGAAGTCCCCTGCAGATGCAGCTACTGCCCCTGAGGACCCCCCAGCACAGGGTGTGTGTTTGTGTTTGTGCACACTCCCTGCTTGCTCCTTAGGCACAGCTCCTCAGAGCCTTCAAGACTCTGTAGTCATCAGGACATTTCTGCAATGGGAGACAAGCATTTCTGAACTCTGATCAGCCTCACTACCAAGTCAAATTAAACTGTCCATCTCAGAACTCACTGTCCATCTCAGGTTTTAACTTTTCAGACAAGATTCCATTTTCAGTTTACCTCCTCCCCCATTGCATGCTTGCAAGGAGAAGCAGCTCAGCAGGTAAGCCACACCTACAATTTCAATGTCCCGTTGCACGAAATGTATAATCACTTCCAATTTCAACAACAAAATTTTACTCAGTTTGCAGCTGAAAATTATAAAGAGTACTGGATAGTAAGAACAGAATATCACAATTTACACTCTGTAGCACACCTTTGTCTCTACGTGAGACCTGTCATCCTAAACTGTGACCTGATGGCCACTATTCCACAGAAGGGAAGAATCCTAGGGAGAAAGGCAAGGATGTGAGTTTTTTCTCATTTTTAATTGAAACAAAGTAGAACTATTAAATGAAAAGGCCTCTTTTTCTCTTGCCTGGAAAGGAAATGAATCTCACAAAGGGGCTTACAGTAGTTTTGAATGCAATCCAGAACAAAAGGTTCCAAATGAAACAGAATAATTATACTTTTATGGATCAGCTCTTGGCATTTGTTGAAGCCTGATCTGTAACTGCAATTGCTCAAGTTCCCCTGAGCAGAAGCCAAAGTTTTGTTTGTTTTGTTCTACAAATTGATTCTTATTAGCTGATTCTTTGGAAACAGCCAAGGCACAAAGCAGTGGTGCACTGGTGTGCATGTTCCAGGGAACAGAGGCTCTCCACCAGCACTGATATGGCACATAACTGTCCACTACTACACCTGCTTGCATCTGGTTTCCATTGCCCCCTCTCTTTTCCTCCAGACATGCTAACAATTGGTAAATTTGCTCCTTTCTTTCCAAGGTTTTTTTTTCTCTTCCCCATATTTTTTGCCTACCTCTTCTCCCCACTAATATCCCATCAGCTCTGTGACACAGGTTCTCTCGTTTCCTTCATGGTCCAGGGAGTTACAAAGCCCCTCTCTGAACTGCTGCTTCATTCAGCACTGATGTATGGGTCTGCCAGGCCTTGGAGATAACAGAAATTAAGTAGCTGTGAGAAGAAGAAGGGTTGTCCTAGTAACCCTCTATTAGCAGCATTCCCCACAGTGAGCAGGAATGGAGCCAGTGTGATCACACTCTGCAAAGAATCACACTTAAATTAAAAACCTGCCCAAAACACCACCATCAAAGAACCCTAAAACAATGAGCTGACATGGTGGGTCTCTGTTACTACTGTGACTCTGCTGAGAAAATTCCCCACTGTCTCCTACATGCCCCTTCTTCATGTGAGAGGGCAAGATGCTTTGCAGAGCTACTGCTGGGACAAACAGGCATTTACAGCTGATCTTACAACTCAACAAAGCCCTGGTCACCCAACCTTCTGTGTGCCACTTACTGGAGAGATTTCTGCAGCAGGAGGCTAGGAGAGAATATCTTGCTGATGGTCACACAGATCCAAGTTTTAGAAATAGTTACCGCATCAAGTTTTTCATCCTAGGAGTTGGTTCTGTAGAACTGCTGATGAGGAAGTTGATTTTGAATGCTGATGATCCTCCTATATATTTAAGGCATCAGTTTAGGAGGTTGATTCAAAAAACAGACATGGTCTCTGGTCAAGAATGTCCTTAGATTTCCTCAGTGCCTTTGAGAACCGCAGATATTTGCCAAAATCACACACAGCCACCACAAAGAGCTCTGCTGGTCATGGCAACAAGGAAGATAATACCAATATTGCTATATTTTTAAACATAAATTGCTTTTTAAATGGCATCACTCAGACACTTCCCAATCCCTGAAAGCTACCTGCAAACTTCCAAATCCTCAGAACCTACACAGTTTTACAAATCCTTATTCCCACCATGTAAAATTGTGTGCATCCCTCTTGGGCTTTGTAACAGAAACACAAATGGGCACCGAAAAATCTCAGTTTTCTAAAAAGAGCACTTCTATCATTCCACAAGGGCAATGTCATGCCAATGGGATGTGTGTAATTAAATTAATTAAACCTTTGGTATTTTGCCTCCTTTGCTCTTTTGTGCAGTCCTCTGGTGCTCCTCATTTCTGTGAGTTCTGTTTCTGAAGTGACCTGGTCTTAGCTTGGTTTCTTACAGAAACTCCACTTACGGAATGCAGACTGCACAGTCAGTACCAACCTCTCCCCAACTTTTTCACCACTTAGTATAAAGCAAAGTTAATAAAAAATGGAAAGTTTAGAAACTACATTATGACTTTCATTTACTGAAGGACACAGACTCAAGTTAGCAATGGTACTAACTTGAGTCACAGGATGCCAGACCACTCGAGAGCTCTTCTCCACTAATTGGTTTCAGCTTTTGTCTCTTCATTATTTATCCAGTGTCAAAATTATATATACACCAGTAGGAACAGATGCACAAATTAGCAGCAATTGTTGAGGGATATAAATATAGTATAAAACAAGAGAAGTTAATCCATCCCCATCCAAAACTGTGCCTGTTTTATAGCTTCTGTAAGAGAGCTTCAAATAGTTTTGCAAAGTTCCCTGCATTACAGAATAAAAAGTTTAACTAATTTTTGCTTTTCAGTCATTATCATCTAGGGAGGAAGCAAAAGGTGGGATGATGATTTTAATAAAAACCTCTTCAAATGTTATATAAACTCAGTGTTCTTAAAACCACTTTGCATGTTAACTACATGACAAAGCAGTTCATCAACTGAAATCTCACGAAGCCTTTACAGAAGAAAAGCAACTCCGTAAAAGCAAGTCTTCACAAAAGAAAAGTTTTGTTCAGAGAATACTCAATTTTTCTTGTCAAGGTTCCTCCAGAGTAGAGAGGACTGGGAGTGAATTAGGTGAATAAATGTGACTTGATGGGGTTTTTTTCTATAAATTTGATACATTTGGTTTTATCACACCAATCAGCAGTCATACTTACATTTTAAAAAAATTAATTTATTCTTAGTACTATTGAAGAAAAAAGAGAATCCAAATAACCTTGATGAGTTAAAATTCTGCTCTGTAAACATCTACAGGTACCTTCAGTATTCTCTCCAAATTACTCTTCACAGTATTTCATCATTAAAACATCTAACACTCTTCAATCCATCACCCTGTGAACTTCACAGGCCCTTGTGTAAACTCAGAATAGCAGGGTGTGAATTATACATCACAGGCCCTTCCTAATTGCTGGTGGCTCACTGGTGGCTGCAGATCTGCAGTCACCTGGCACACTGCACTTGTTCCAACACACGTGTTTGGGGAGTGCATCCAGCAGGGTGCCTTGCAGCCAGTTATTTATCTGGTTTGTTCTGCAGAGGGTACAAGGCTTGCTCACACCCCTGAAGAAACCAGGGGCTCCCAGCAGGGATCAAGATCACAGTATATTCCCAGCTCAAAGAGGAAGAGCACAGAGGAAATGAATAGTTAAATAAGTTAGCATGTATTTGTTCTTAAAGGTTGCTGTGCACATGCACAAAGAGGTAGATTTGCTAAAATATATAAAACTGATGCATTTTTTGGCTTCAAAGTTTTCATGACTGAACCATCAATACATTTATTATTGAGAGGGAATGATCCTGGGTTGAAACATCCCCCATAATATTAACACCCAGACTTATTGCTGAGCTTTGAGGTCAACTCCAGATGTATCAAGGTTGCAAAGTAAGGAATTTCTTTACACGCGAATTTTAGCGTGAATGACAATCTCCAAAAGACAAATGACTTTTTCCTCTCAAAAAGAACCAACTGATTAGGAAGACAGAAGTGATTAGTGGTAATAAGAGCAGAGTATTTCACCTTCATCCAAGGGTGAAACCTGCACTTCCTTAAACTTATTGCTAACTTGAAAGAAAAAAGAAAAACCTTGCAACATTAAAAAGCAAAGTTTCACACCTGCCAGGCATAGGTGAAACTCCCAGGAGATGGCTCTTGACAGACAGAGTTCCTGCTTAGGTAAAATTCACTGCTGTCATGTGGGGAAAGTTGTGGGCAGGCTCATTTTCCTCCTACTCGCTTTTCTCATCCTACAGATTCAACCAGAACTTACAGCAATTAAATGCTCTGAACTCACATGAAACCCACAGTTACCCCTCACCTACGGGCAAAAATAACTTTCCACTGCTCGTGGGCACATCCCTTGAATAAGGAAAAGGAGGGAGAGGTCTTGCCAAACCCTGATTCTGAGAAACAACCAACCAACCCACCAACACGCTTTGGAGGAAATCGAAGCTCACGGAGTGGCACAGAGAGCAGCAGCAAGGATGCAAGACATGGATAAAAGTGGCTCTTGGGCCTTCTCCTGCTTAATGCTGCTCTTCCTTGTTTTTAAACAGAAACCATCAATTTTCATTCTGCCTCCCCACAGAAAGGAAAGAAGACAAGGAGGAAGATGGATTATACAGTAAATAGTAAAAAAAGTTACTGCTCTTGCCCTTTCCTGGCAACGAGGCTTTCCAGAGAAATTAAAGCTACACAAACTTTGGCTGAGATGAGGGATTGTGTAATACTTGAAAATATCCACGGAAGAACTGTCAGAAATTTATACCTGCCATAATGTAATTTTATTTGTTAAGGAGCATAAGTCCTTCACCACCAAGAAACATCAGGAACAGATGTCCTGCATGTGAGGACAGTGGGAGGAGGGAAGAAAAAGATGTTTGCTTAGTTGAATTTTTCCTCAGATGTCATAGTTCACAATTCCATAGAACCTTGCAACCTGGGAATTAAAAAAAAACTTCATAAGCAACTAATTAGGCATCACAACACCTAAAAGGTGAAGAGGTTAGGTTGACACAGCTGGTCTGAATACCCTGACACCCAGCCAAAGCACAGCTATTTGGTTGTTTTCAAGGGGAGAACTTTTTTGTGTCAGAATGTCATTAAATCAGAAGATGAGTTGCAAATGTTTTTCATTTAAAAAGCTGAAAGTAAATGGGCTTGTTTAATTTCTGCAAATGGTTTAGTTCAAGTTGTCAAGAAGTTTAAGAAACTCTGAAACCAGGTTAATGTTGTTAATGTTGAGTACATGATTCATAAGAATTATGTGAAGGGGTGAAGAGAGGAAACTGTCACTTTTACTGCACTTGGATGCCAGCCCTAAAATAAGCTTCTAGAAACAGTTCATCAAAGGAATTTCAATGACAAAGCCAACCTTTATCCCTTCACAGAGGACTTCAAGCTTCCTTTTATAGCATGGAGATTACTATATTTGGCCAAACCTAGATAACATTAAAGCCATTATCACTGCAGTGAGGCACTATAAATAGCAATAGTAATGTAAAACACTTAAAATTCTGTCTGGGAAGCATGATAGATAAACAATATTATCTATGCATAATTCAGGGCTTGTCCATCAGACATAATCTCATTCATGATAACATGAACAAATTTAGTTACATAATTCACCTTGTTGTTTACCCAAAATTACTTGCATAGTCTTGGGAACTCCTTTCCTGATTGCTTTTGACAATAGACTTTATATTTAACACACACACACATATGTGGGAAAGGTCAAATCATGCTCTGAGGTTCTGGATTTGTCAGAGTTAATTCTCATTCAATAAATCAGGACAGGAAACTTTCATTCTCTGTTTAAAGGTTCTGTTCATGTGCATTGAAAAAGAGTATATTAACCTCAAACCTTGCATTTTGTTTTGTCACCACACTAAAATTTTCAGAAGAACATAATCCTGATACAAATTTTACTGCCAAAAATTACAGGAAATTATATTTTCATTGTGGATAAATTAGTCTCTGAACTTTACTTTCCATAACAATAATCAGGAGATTATGAACTCATTTGCAGGAAGTCCAGATAAAAAGATTTGCTCAAAAAAGATTGTCTTTTATCCATTCAGGTCAAAAAGACCACAGTATTTTGCATTTAAAAAATCATCTTTTCCTTATGGAGAGATAGCCCACCCTCTAAGAGAAGTGTACCACAGTGAGCAATATCACAGCAGAACTGCTCCTTATTAAGGGATCATGGCTATATTTTACAGACTTACTGCTGGTACTTGAGGAAGGTCTCTTCTACATGTGTTTAAATTGACTTTTTTTTTTTTCTTAAATAAACAGGGGGAAAAAAAAGATATGTAATCTCTTTCTCTAAAAACAACCAATCAAAAAAGACCCTGGAACCATGTAATATAGAATCTAAAACTAAGCATATAACAGCAGAACTGTAAAGTTAAGGACACTTCATTTTTAAACTGGAAAAGAAAGCCTACACACATTAACTTCACATAATTTTAGATTAACGTTTTCTGCTGGTAGAGTGGTTTGCGTTTGGTTTTTAATTAAAATTAGAGGTGGTCCCAAAAGCCCAGACCAAATCATCCCTGAAAATTAAAATATTTAATCTTGTCTGGAAGAGAATCTAGTAAGCCACTTCTCCCACACAAAATGTCAAACCAGGCTAAGTGCACAAGGCTTTGCTCCTGTGCCTCCTGAGTTCAAAGGACCCAAGTTAAACCCATCTGGGTGGAAACCTCCAGAGTCTCATTATTTCCATGTTGACAGTGGGTTTGGAAAGCAACCTCACTCTGAAGATCCAGTAAAAATCAAGATGTCAGCTTCCAGGCATTAAGATGACAATCAAACTTTTAAATCAATAGCTAACAAAAATTCCCATCCATTATACTTTCATTTAAAATCTACCTTTATACACAATCTGGGAGAATGGGGGAAAAAAGAATCGCTGAATGCAGCTGATGGAGTAGGAAAACCCACACCTCTGTGCAAACACACAGATCTTCCCACTCCTCTGAACTGCAGAGGAAATGCTCCTACTGATAAATCATCAACAGGAAGCCAGATTCAATGGCTGGGCACAGCACCCTTGCACTGACTTCACATACTTCTCAATTGCCTTGACACAATAACCTTTAGCTCATAAAAACTTAGCTCTTATGACATTTTTGAATAGTGACGAACACAAAACAGAATTGCTTGGAGCGTTCTCGTCTCAAAAGCCTCCCCTTGAGCGTTTCCCTGCACAAAGTAAAGAGCATGCTTGCTTTTATTCAGCCAGTTCATTAATCAGCATCACTGAGATGCTGCCTCCCCTCTCCATGGTGTTTCTGTGTGCATGTAAATGCTTCAGAATCATCCGCAGTCATTCCCACTAGAGGTGGTTTCAGTGCACCCAGGCAAGAGCAAAGGCTCCGTGCTGAACTCCTGGTGTGAAATGAGTCATTTGTTCCAAATCATGTTTCCTTTCTTTAATATTCGCACTTAGTTATTCATTTCCCTAAAGTACATGAAGATGAGATGTTCCTGAGTTATTTTCTATTTGCTCTCAGCACATACACTATTTTTTTCCTATTTCTTATCTCACTTTTCCAGCCTTTTCCATGATTTCAGTGGGGTTTGATTTAGGACCTCACAGGCACAGACAACAAAGCCCATACTTTGAGGAAGATATCAATTTGTTTCCTCTTAAGATCTTTTGAGACCTTAGGGTCCCTTTGCACTGGAGATAGTTGGCACCTGCAAGGGCCTGATTCCTAAACACTCATTACCATGAGGAACAGAGTTAAAATTACTTTTAAGCTGTAGAAGTGAAACTATTACATAAATGCTTACATTATTCAATAAATATGCAAGATGTGAAAATTAAATGTTTGCGAGTGGTCTGTTAGCGACCCGTCAGGAACTGACTGGTGCACCATACCCATTTGTGTATTTGTCTTTCACCTTTCATGCTTCTTCACAGCCATGGCTGAAAATCATAGCTCTTTTCTCTTTCTATACTCTTAGCCATGTGCCTTTTTTTGATGCATCTTTTGAGATCTCCATGTCTTCATACCAGCCATTATCTTTGGTCTATTTTTTTCTAGTCACAGTCATTACATCAGATTCCCCTTCCCCCTTTAAAATTTTTCACTTGCAAACTCAGTTCATTATTGTTTATTTAGTTTTCATATGTGTAGTCATATAAATAAAATTTTCAAATCAGTATCGACCTAAACAAATAATCAGCTTTACTAAGATTTGACTACTGAACAACTTTCAAACCTGCAAAATAATGACATATGGAAATTGATGTGGAAGACTAAAATACCATAGTCTTATGGCATAGCTAATGAATTGCACTTAGTTTGAATGTCAAGTTGACCTTTAAGTAATGGAAAAAAGTAAGTCACAATCAGCATCTATCACAAGAAATTTATATACCTACTTGAACAAGCTCAGTGTCATTTAGGAAATAATGAATGTGAAGACACAAAACTTAATTTACTGTAGTACAAAGTCTGCTGAGGGCACTGTGGATGGCCTCTTCCCCTCCCCTTCATCACCATGCATATATGCTTTATTTTTCATCACTGAACAATTAATTATTGTCTTTGATTTCTGATACTTTTTTGTCTCCCTTGTATTGTTAGTGGATCTTTATCTCTTTACTGAGACACAACCAAAAAAACTAAAGGGCTGAATTCCACCCAACCCAGCACACAGGCAATGTCTTCAAATGCATCAGAATTTTCATGTCAACTATTGGAGGGTGCAGTATGTTAGAAACTCACTTTTATTTGTTGAGAATAAAGTATCAGAAAATACAATTCACCAACATAATAAAGCTGCATGAGAGAGAAAGGGTACACAAGGAGTTCACAGGCAAAAAACCTCTTGTAAGGGGAGATGGAAAAGGGAAGCTCTCTGTCCCCAGTCCCTGTGTCTCAGAAGTATTTACAGTCTGACAGTGCAGTTACTCAGCTCCAGGACCTGGCTTGGCTGAGACATAAGTGATCTCCAAAGAGATCAGGTACAACAGCAGAGGTGAAATACATTAAGATTAGGTTAAACTTTGCAACTGCAGCCTATAAAGCTACCGAGCCACCTGAAGTACTCCTTTATTGCCTCTTCCCTGGGAAACTGGACAATGGGAACCAGGAGATATTCAGAAGTTCCTGGGGTTGGACTACTCCAGCAACACAGGCTGCATTTGATTTTGCATGACTTGCCAGAGACTGGATATCCAACTCTTATCCTCATCCAGGTAGACCAAGGAGCAACAACACATTGCTGAGTGACTGAGCAGGTGTCAAGGCTGTCACTAATGGACCCCTGATTGTAATTCCAAACTGCCAGAAACCACTCCAGAAAATCTAGACCTGAGCCAGGCTCTGCAATTCACCCTGTGGGAAGTGTTCTCAATTCTTAACTTGCATTCCATCATCTCCTATCAGAGGGGTGCTTGTAATTGTCCAGAAATAACTGACCCCCAACATAACATCTTCTCAAAACCATCAACACAAACTCCAGGAAAGAAAAACAGAAACAAGAAAGGAAAATGTAAGGAAAGAGATCAGTTCAAATCACTTCTCAAAGCAAGATGGTGTTTGAATGAGGCAATCCTCCTACCATCCTATAAACCAACTTTCAAAAGTCAGCTAGCAACACTTTGGAGTCTTTACACTGATTTTGGATTATGTGTCCGTGACATCTTGGTCCCTGGGTGCTCAGGGCCAAGCACTGGGAGGGTCGCTCCTCCCCCATGGCTGGGAGAAAGGCTGCTGCTCTTACCTGACATTGTCATGCTTCTGGATGTAGATCTTATGAAACATCATGTCTTCCTGCTTGGCATTAATGTCAGCTTTCATCTCCATGGCAACATGTCGAGGAAGTACAGAGAGCAGGAGACGCTCCTGTGGAGTCAGACAGATGAACCAATTAAAACACCTGCTGCCCAGTTAACAAACACACTTTGTTCCTTACTGGGGAGAAATGACTCATCTGTTTGGTGAGAGATGAGTACAACCAAGCAAAATGGGCTCCATAAACCCAGTAGCTGATCCCCTAACCAGTCATATGCAATTCTGTTCCCAACCTCACAGTTAGAGTTTAATGGGTTTAGAAGAAAAAGTAGGATTTTTTATTCCAGATGCACTGGGCTTACAATCCATGGTTGCCGATTCTTGCAAATGAAGGAATCATGAAACTCAATGAGTGTCCATGCACCATTCTTGGAAGGACTCTGATAAATGATATTGTCTGACCTCCCACACAGTCTGCACACCACCACCAAGTCTTCCTTCACCTAACACCAGAGGAATGATACCCCAGCACCCTTGGGCACTATTTAAAATTCCTTCCTTGCTTATCTAATTATCTAAGCACATTCCCCCAGCAGGCACAAACCTGCTTTTAGCAGCTGAAATATCGTAGAAACGCCCTGATAAAACCAGCATGAAAAGTATTATACTGCTACACTTTAAACTGCTATTAATGCCCAATTGCATTAAGATCTGTAAACCCACCCACTCACCTACAAGAGTATTTTTAATAACCACATATCACCAACAGTTTGTGGCTCTGCTTGCCCCTCACTTGTCACTTTTCTTTACTGATCGTAGCTTTTGTGTGACTTTTGTAACATTATTTTGCAAGCTGTTCTACAGAGCATGCAAAAATTGACAAAATGATGACTTTCTGGAGATTTTCCTAAAAGCTCACATAAAAAAAAGTGCTTGCTATTATTCTGAATTTGGTGCCAATTTCACACAGAAATGATAGAATTTAAATCTGCGGGTAATTTGTGCCCCAGGGATGCATTTGTGTATATCAGGAATCACACCTGAGAATTCTGCCCAGAGCCTCATTCTATTCCCAGTCACACCCTGTGAAGTTCAAAAGGCTTTGCTATGGCTCATGGAGGTGGGGAGCATCTCCTTGGGGATCAGCTCTGCTCTGGTCCAATCCAACCTGCAGGCAGTGCTCTGACATAGCTGAAGAATCCCAAAAGCTTGTGCCACTCTTGTCTATTTTTCTTTCCCTGCAGTGAGCAGGAGGAAGAAAAGGGCCTTCCTTTTGATGACACAGGCAGAAGGTGGTGCAAAGGAAGGTCCCCAGCCTTATCTAACAGCTCATTAATTCTCAACAACACGGGGAGCAGCAGGGTTCAAACACAGGCCTGACTCAGAGGGGTCAGCAATCCTGTCCCAAGCACTCACATCACCAAACCACTTGCCCATTCTGCAGTTATAGGCACATTTCTGGCTTCTAATTCCTTGTTTTAACTGAAAGTTCACCATTTATTTCTTCCTCTAAGGAGTCAGAGGAACCCTGGGGGAATCAAAGGAAGATGAATTCACTGAAAATGTGCTCAGCATGCAGTGAGACATTTTATAGTCTGTAGCACTGCCCAGTATTTCTTTTTCCCCCTTCAATGTGCACCTTAAAGAGACTGAGTCTGCCTTCAGTCTTTGAAGAGATTGTAATAACACAGATGTGTTGTAGGGATTTCTATCTCTGCTTAAAACTGCAGCAGTCATGAAAAGATACTTGTTTTTTAAAGTACTGTCACTGGCACTAGCATACCACAGGTGCTAAGAGTTACATATCCATTTTTAAAAAAAAAAAGCAGCTCATGAATCATGCACATGTCCTTAGGCTTCTGTCAGCTATTGGTGCACTCCTTGAGTGGAAAAGCACAACACATTTGTTTGCTTTCCAGAGTAAATGGTGTATACACTGTTGTCATTTGCATATTCTAATAGGCATCCTCAAATGTGTGAAAGCTGCTATTTTATGTGTGATTTTACACATCCTCTAAATAACTCAGAGCTTTACGGGAGGTTCAGGGGCACCCACAGGTTTGGAACATTCCCTGTGGGCGCATGAGCATGGAGGGTTTACTTGCTTCCAAAACAGAGACAGGAGCCTGAGTGTCTGTTACGAGCGCTCCAGGAGATTGTCACCTACATTTCCGAGTAGCTTTTACTTGAGAGCCCCCACCCCTACTCTTCCTGACACCATGGGCACTTGCCAGATTAAATCACAATGTTTTCAAGAGACTTGAGGTCTCCAGGAGCTGCACTAATGCTGCTCTGAACTAATAATCAGGGAGTAAGATAGGATCATCAGGTGAAACAAATGCACGTGGCACAACATCCCTTCATGCAGCTACTAATTAGGAAGTTGAGCTGTGTTACAGAGCTGAGCATTATCTTTATTCTGTTTGCTTGGAGTCATCACAATCACTGAAAATAACCTCTGAAGCTAATAGGAGAAGGCTGTAACAAGTGCATTTGTAAGGCATAAGCCACATGAAAAGGCCTTCAAAACAACAAAATCCCTATGTTTTATTTCAATTGGAGCAGAGAAATTAGGGTCTCCACTAGAGCACAATTTTCATTTTGATACAATAACTAGAAAGTACTGCAGCCCTCGCTATAAAAACTTATTATGCACCAGTGAGGTGATTAGGACTGCTGTTTTACAAGTATAACAAGGCAGCATTCTGACCTGATAAAAAAGCAAGAGCAAATCCATATATAATTCTCACTTCAAAATAACATGCAAGTATAGTTCCACTGAATTATACATTAAACAACTGCATCCCAAGGAGCACTAGTCTCTAAAACAGGCACATAGATGAAGGAGTTCAACACAGATCTCCTCTGTTTACTCACATACACATGGATACAGGTGTACCTGGGCACATACATTCCCACAGTGACACTGCAAAGGAATTTTAACTATTTATGAAGTCCTCTCCCAAGATGACCTCAAATCACTATGAATATTTAGTATCTTAAGACTATCCATTTCTCCTCAGGTTTAGTAACAGTTGCTTTTTACCAAAAGTGATGCTGAGAT
>VYXD01000331.1:292061-335270 GCA_013397195.1 Hylia prasina | reverse complement strand
AAAAAAAAAAAAGGAGAGAACAACTTTACAGAGACAAAAGACATGCAATATTAGAATTAAGACATTGCAGTCCCAACAACCCACCTCTCACTCAAATGAGAGAACACCTGATTTTTCATCCAAGAATATTTTGTTCTGAGCAAACAACAGTGATTCCTGTTATGGCTCTGCCCTAGGTTAACTGAAGTAATGAAATCACAAGTCATCTCTTTTCTGCATTGAACATTCTGGATTTTCTATTTACTTTCAGGTTAATTTTGGGCGCTGGTAGATGCTTAATAAAGGAGAATACAAGGTCATTTCCCTGAGAAAATCTGCCTGCCTTTAACAGAGAACAGCACACAGGAGCACCATCGATCTCCAGAAAAAGACAAGCAACTATAAATAACAGTGTTGGGCTGTGCAGTTGTGTTTTCCTCCACCCTTGTTTGGAGACTGGCTCTCCCAGATGTGGGCTGAGCTGTCCTTATTTGTGTCTGCTGTCACCTCATGCTTATCTCAATGCATTATGCATAGAGAGGCATCTGAACTGAACCTGGAGATCAATGTCAGTGCAGGCTGTGGCAGCAAATAATCTCATTAGGAGTCTCCAGCTGCCAGGACCTGCAGTTACTGCTGGAGGGACTGAAGAGCACTTGGCAGTGACTGGCTTTGAGCCATGTTTTTCTGATGTCCTGGCTTTCTTATGTATGGTATAGTACTTCCTGGGGAGGGGGAGAAGAAAAAAGCGCAAGACAGGGCATTTACCAGCACCTGTTCTCAGGAGCTGCTTCTGAAACAGAAGCACCCAAACCCAGCACAGCACAGGCACCTGAGCCCTGCTGCTAAGGGAGTCTCTCTGCAGGGAGGACAGAGCTCTAATCAATAAGTAAAATGGGCTATTCTCTTGGCTCAATCCTTTCCTCCACTTCAAGGCATGGAAGGAGGAGTGGCTGCTCATTTCATCTTTCTGAGACAATATTCATTGTAAAAGTAAAAAGGAGCCTTGGGTGTGAATCTTGTTCTCATACATAAAGTACCAAATAAGCCTGTGTACACGTTATGTCACAGTAAGGATTGAACAGCAGCTATGTCAGCCAGAGGTACCTCATGAAACACTGCCAAAACACAAATCCATATGTGCAGGTGGGCTGAGACGTGAAGGAAAATGAAACTGAGCTGCCACAGAGATGCAAAGACTCCCCACCTGATTCATTCCCCTGACCTCTTCCCAAACCCACAACCAAGCTCTGAGATATCTCCCAAGGGAGGAGTGGAAGTCCCATTTCATGATTCATTTTAAATTGGACTGACTATGAGATGTACTGCAGGGCAGAGATGCGTATTAGCAAGGGAATAGTTAAGCTGCCCCAAAAGACCTTCTGTGTCTAATTCCGAGGACACAAGAGATTCATTCAGGAGAACCCATAAATGAATTAGGGGAGCAGATACATGCAGTACCCTGACAACTAAGCTGTATGTTGCCAGCAAAAGGGCTTTTTATAGAAAAAAAAAAAAAAAAAGATGATTAATCTTTCTTTTTGAACAAATACAATTCATTTGAAGCCAGTAAGATATAGAGGGGTGTGTAAGCAGGTAGGAACCTTTGGGAAAGGAGGGAAGAGGACCTTCTTTGGAGGCATCAAGGAATGTTATCTTGTGTGGACCAATTCTTGCCTGCCTTACAGCTACCTTTTGGCAGTGGCTTGGCTGAAAATCACACCAGGCTTTGACTTTACAAAGAGGGTCAGTCCAAAGCTTGTGGGTTGCATCTGCATTTAACACTTGGCAGCAATGATGGGTGCAAAAAAACTGTGCAGACTCTTTGTGTACTGTGTAATTTTAATCCACAGAGCACATGCCATGTGTTGCTTGTCGCTGGAAAAGTCCATCAGAGTATTGGACAAGAACTACACCCCTGAGCCTTCTTTCAGACCTTTAAAAATCCTATCCTCTAACAACAACCTATTCTTGCTTGGATTACTCATGAAGCAAGAAGCCTGCAAATCCCATCCCACAGAACACAGAACAATTTGCATGCTAATTCTGTTTCAGTGTTTTTATTTTTTATTTCCAACTGTTGCTCTTACCTGCTGCTGGTTTTCCCTTTGAGAATGCAGCCTGGCTTGTATGCATTCTCTGGTTTCCTGGAAAGCCTGTCTTTGGGACACCTCTGCTGGGTAGTGGGTACACACGCCTACGATGTTTGTACAGGAGAAGATGAGAACATTGGAGACCAGCTGCAACAAAAACAAAAAAAAAGAAGGAAAAAAAAAAAGAGAGAAAAAACTTGGTTATTCTTTGGAAAACTGCCATTGGTAACAAAGCACCAGTCAGAATCCAGCCCCTTCTATGACTCTTTAATCCAACACGTACTTAAACCTCAGGCTCTTAATTCCAGTGAATTTTACCTCTCTGGTCTTTAAAATATAAAACTTCCATATATCACCTCAAATATATGTTCTTTCCACTGTGTACTACTTCACAAATAGAAGGCAATTCTGCAATCTTGCTTTTGGTTATCTATTATCTGGGAACTACTGAGACAAATCAATCTAAAAATGCATCATTGCTCCATCACTGGAAGCCACCTATAACTCACGCAGAGAGATCTGGCAGAGGAACACTAATATTTTCATGTTTGTGTACCTACATATCTGGCTCAAAAACATTTCAAAGGTACATTAACCATTATTTTGGAATGGTGCTTAAAATACTGAAGGCAAAGTGCTGGTATTCACAAGGTTTCAGAGCAGTTTTTATAATCTAGTTCCAACTCAAAATTTTATGTTTAGATAAAAACCTAAGTTTTTTACCTTTCTGCATGAGCACAGATATGAGTTGCTAAGTCTGAAGCATATTTCAGCTGGACAAGCATGAAGGAAGAGCTATGTCACTCTTCTACTCCCATGTGTATCATGTTTTGCAAGGAAACAGCCAAATAACTTTTACCGAAAACTTGTGTTGCAACCTTTTACTTCCCAATTACTTTGAATAAAAAGGAAAAAAAAAAATTCATGCCTATTGCTGGTATTTGTTTAAAGCAAAATGCTCAAAGCCTGTTCTGATGGTGTAATGTAAACATTTCCCTTAACAGAAGTCAGTTCCAGTAGGACTTTTTAAAGTAGAGACTTGCACAAGCTGTACTGGATCACCCTTTGAGGACAGACTTATTTGAAACACCTCGCATCTCTTCCAGGGGGAAAGACTGTCAGACCTCCAAGATTCTTAATAATATAGATCTTTGCTCTATCCATAATGAGCCCAAATATATCCTTTTGCCTTTATTAATTTTTTACTTGCAGAATAAAAAAAGCAGTTTCCAGCCCAGCCCATTCCCTGATAATATGGAGCCACCCTGAAGGGCAGGAGAGCTGCAGGACACCCCTCAGGCCCTGAGCTCTCAGGGGCTGCTCAGGACTCCCCAAACCAACTTGGACACTGTGCAGGAGACAGGAGCTGTCTCCATCTCAAACATCCCAAGAGCAACAACCTCTCCATAAAAATCTGACTTGTATTACTCCAACTGTTTGACTGTGCTCGTACGCTAAGCGACAACTTTTATTGACAACTCTGGCTTGAAATAGGACTTAGGCAGAAAAACCTCATCTTTCAGCTCAAGATAAGCAACAGCATCTCCTACAGCCAGAGGAGGGACTCCTCTCTGTGGATGGCTGCCAGTGGATGGCAACACTCCAACTTCCCAAGCTGCTGCCCCCAAGAGCTGCATTTTGGCCGTGTCCTGTGGTGGGTTCCCACATTTGTGTGCCACACCCCAGTACAAGGACCTGCAGGTCATGGACACCCCCAGGTGACTGTCCCCTGTCTAGATGTATTTGCAGACAACTGGTTTTCTAGGACGAAATTATTCTCAACCCCTATGGATGGGTCCCTCCAGGCAGAGCCTGCAGTTCACACAGAGGTGGGGCTGTTGAAGATGCAGGTCACACACGCGGACATGAAATAAGATCCAATCCTAAACTCATGCATCCCCTTCACAATTATATTCTCACTCAGCTCTTTCTAAGCTAAGATAGAGTTGCTGTGATGATGCCTTGAAGAGCCAGGCTGTGCTGTTCAGGGTGCATGGTTCATATTGGACACGGGGACGGGGAATACAAAAACACCATCAGAACCGACATTACTGATAACATTTTTGGGACACCAAGCAGTTTAACTTTTCAGCACTCACTAATACACAAACCCAAGGGGCTTCACAGATTGATTTACAAGACAGATGACCACGCTTTATCAAGTAAGAACAAAAACTACATTGAAATGTAATTTTTAAGTAGTAGAGGGACAAGTATCTGTATTTATTCTGTTTAGTAGGAGCTCATTTAATTCACAGTATGGTACCTTTGCAACACCCTGA
This sequence comes from Hylia prasina, assembly GCA_013397195.1. Lineage (NCBI taxonomy): Eukaryota > Metazoa > Chordata > Aves > Passeriformes > Sylviidae > Hylia > Hylia prasina. The sequence goes on along the minus strand of VYXD01000331.1, from coordinate 330,916 downwards.
AACATAAGAAGTGAAATTACTGTGTAATATCTGTGTTACTGTGTAACTTCTCTGTGAAAACATTAAAGATCTGCAGAGATTTAAAACTGACTCTCCTTTTATTTGCAGCCACACTTGTTGCAAGCAAATTTTGTTCAATATCTGTTCACAATTTTCTACATAGCCATTTTAAAACATAATAAAGGAAAAAAAATATCAAGGAGCAATAGTTTTTTTCACAGTCCTCTGTCTTAACAAAATAAATTTATATCCTGCTTGCCAAACGGTACTACTTGCTTATCAGCTTCCTTGCCATTTTGCTATGGTAACCAGCTTCAGACCCAAGAGGAAAGAGATGATGTAGATACTAAAAATCTGATTCCCTAAGCTCCATGGCCTGAAAAGTAAAAACATATTATGGCAGCTATTTCAGACAATCTGTGCTTGAAGAGCTGTTCAAGGCAATGGAAAGATAAAATCGTCTGTTTTGTAGTTGCCTTCCTTCCCCTGCCTAACTAGAGATTTAAAGTAAGAAGATTCCTACCTTTCTGATTTTGGAAAATAATAGTTTATAAAAACCATTTAACTTACATGTAACTCCTAGATAAGCTAATAAACCTGCCTACAGTATTAGCACACATGACTATTTCATAAACTAACACGTTTACTCTTCCGTGACCCGTGTGAGGCAGAGAAATGCTGTTCTCCTGGTGTTACCAAGGCAGAGCTCCTCAAAGGTGATTCAGTACCTAAGGAAGAGCTATGTACTATGAGTTTTCAAAAACCACTGTGACTCCTTAGTGCCACTGAAATAATAGATCACTCAATCTCAGACAACAAAACAGTTTCCAGTTGCTTTGATTTCATCGCACAGAGCACTGCAACGCTTTTGTTGAATCTCCCGCAGGAAACTGTTTTCAATAATTTTTTCCCCTGGTGACTGAAGAGGAAAAAAGACAAGAGATGGAAACAGTTTAGTTCCACATGTTCTAGGAGTTATGAAAACCTGGTATTACAAAATCAAAATTGAGAGCTAAATTTGGCCTGAGACCAGTGTTACAAAATTGCTGTTTTGGGCACCTCAGGCCCGGCTGAGGAAGAAGGAGGATGTCTCAGTGGCCAGGAGAGAACCTCCAGACCACCACAGCAGAAAAAGTATCAGCTTGCATCAATATTACCACACTTCCCCCCTCACTGTGTTTCTATTCGATAATCCTTCAAACACCAGATGCTATTCAATATGTAATTAAGAGACAACAACATGCTTAAGAGAAATAGCATCAAGCTAAATTTAGTTAGTTCCCTACCTCTGCCAGGGCAAACAAGGCTGGCTACTGACATGGGAAGGCGGGCCACATTCCTTGTGATATCACTGCTTAATATAAAAGCCACAGCTGCTGTTTTTTGCCAAGTTACTCTGCTTTGGTCCACTACTGTTGAGGCTCAGGGTTACTTCTGTTCTAAGATCATAGCATTAGGCTATTCCCTTTAGTTTCCAACACCACTAACCAGTATTCTGTTTTACTATTTATTTTTCATTTAAATCAAATTATTGTTTTGATATTTTTTGTAAGGTCATGTTTTGAAAATAATTACTTTTGAAGCTTTTACTGTGGGGCAATAAAACTGTCACAAGGAGAAATAAAGCACATGTATGGAGATTAAAAAGTCATGCAAACAACCTGCAACAAACACCAAACTATGTACCCCTTCTTTCCAGAGTGTGACACTGCTCTGTCTCAGCTTTCCAAACTCTCATGATACTCAGCCAGTAGCAAATTTTTTGTTAGAGTGATCATCTGTGCAACCAGCCAGATTAAAAGCAGATAACACTTGACTTTCTAGGCTGCATTTCAAAGTGGTTGTATACTGAATTGGCAAAGTGGTCCAATTAGTAATTGCAGGGCCAGACACTGAGATTATCTTTACTTTTGAGAGTTACTTTTTTAACCTTTAAAAATTATTATGAAATCTTGAATACTTACAATAAACAATGTAAGAACAAAAATATGACAATTAAAAGAGCTATCCAAGACAATTCTGCTGCACCAATATGTGCAATCATGAATTGGAAGTATGGATAAATTCTAAAAACAAAAAAACAAACATTATGAGAAAATGTTGTTATAAGATATAGCTGGTGCTGTTTTTTAAACACTTTCCCTGAACAGCAATTAACCCTCTATTGCCTCTTTATACACTACTGTCTAATAAAAAAATTGGAGCAGCTACAGGGCCAAAGGCATAATGAAAATTAATATGAAAGACAACATCAGCTGGCTCCAAGATCAAATTACTCATGTATTTGTGTTGTATATACAACAACATCTTTCATTTCCCAGAGCTACAGCCAGCAGAGTACTAAGATAGTGAAAGTTTGTAGATTATGCTAGAAAGATAATTAAACAGTTAAAGTCACATGGTCTTCTCCCAGTGTTTGGCCAGTAAAGAACAGTGTAAGTACTAGTGAAGAAATCAGGAGGTTGCAATTTCAAACGTGGCAAGTACTTTTACTGAGTATTGAGAGATAACTGCAACATCCAAAGATTACATCAATCCACCAGAACCTGAGAACAAATTTTCTGAAGGTGCTGTGTGGTGCCTTCCCTCTCTGTTTGCCACTGCTTGGATCTTGAACAGAACAGAAAACCAGTTACAGCCACCACCTTCCAAAGGCTCCTCTAACACAAGAGCAGTGCTGCTGGAGTCAGTGTCAAGAGTTTAAATGCCTCCCTAACCCATAGCTGAACTATTGCAAAGTAGCAGAATTCTTCAGGGAGTACTACAGAGAGATGTTCTACATATGCAGTAAATCTCTTCAGCTGATGGTGAGAACAAAATTGTCTCTGCAGAAGCACTCCTGAAACCCTTTTTGATGTTCCTGCTGCTTGGTGAGCCTACAAGGAACAAAAGATGCCCACTTCACTCTTTCAGCTAGATTCTGTATTTGGCATAAAGTTACTTGCTGAGAGTGACACGTGGTATTTTGGCTGAAAACACTAAAAGAACCCTTATGCCACTTGTGAATATCACTGTTCATGAACTGCAGTCGATAAAAACATTAATCTGATGCCATCCATTCTGAGTATTTCAGTGACCATCTCACCTTTCCAGCCCCAATAATACCCTGATCTGTCAAACGTGATGCTCTTCTCCCAGAGGAAAGCCAAACAAGTATTTTGCCCCACATAAATTCATTCTTTCTTTAGAATGAAAAGAATTATTGTCTAATTTACTTTTTAAATGCACAGTTGCATGTGGAGACATAATATACTATACCCCAATCCAGAGCAAAAAATCAAGATATTTATATTTTCAATTCTCTTAATTGTTTCAGAGTATATCAAAATCTTTAATGCTGCATTCCTCACATCTTTTTTAATTTTAATTCATTTACTGCTTGTTGTAACTGCAAACCTTCTGTGCATTCTTGTCCACCAATATTTGTATTGTTATGCAGAACACAGTATTTATGATTTGGGTTTTTTAATCATTAAAACTTTTAAACCCTGCTTTTATTAAAGAACAAAATATTACCAGTACAGGGTTGGTGGTTTTTTTGGTTTTTTTTTTAAATGAAGCTTCTCAAGAGGAAAGATTCTTACATAAAATGGAAAATGGATCAATTCAACTTCCCTATCAGTGTTTTATTAATTTTTCTGCTGGGATTTCATTTTCTTTCATTACTAACTGATAAGATTAGGAAGCAGAGAATATATTGTCCTAACCAAATCTTGGTGTAACATCAGCTAAAAGAAATATTTGTGAGTCTAAGTTTTCCTGGAACTCTGTCACAATCCCAGAAGAGCATCCTGTGCATGGTGGCACAGCCTGGGGGGAGGAAATGCTGCGTTTCCCTAGCAATAAAACAGTAGGGAAGGAGATTCCTGGGTCTGCCATCCATCCTCAACAAATCTCTGTGGCAAACAAGTTTTTCTTTATTTCCACACTTAACATACTTTAAAAGCTACACATCAGGACTAGTTTTCATGCAAGGATCCTCGATGGTGATTCAGATGATGCAAGGCAAAAGCTGCATGGGAACCTGGCATTCCAGGGAAACACCCTGTGGGCTGTGGATGCAAGAGTGAAGACTCTGAAACAATTTAAGGGGAGGCTTCCTCCACTAGAACAGGGGCATTTCCCCTTTCCTTTCCCCTGCTGACAATTCAATCCCTGCTTTTTTATTTAAATTACCACCTATGTCTTTGCAAGGCTGTCTCCTTGGAATCCAGTGCCTTCTTATTTGAAGAGATGGAACACCAGCCAGATGCTTCTACTGAGCACAAGCTGCAAGTTTGGCCTGTTTCAAATCTGCTGTGGCAGCCTCCAGAAGGAAAAACATGATAGAAATGGAGGACCTGAATTGAAGCACATCTCATGAGCAATACTGTGCAGTATTTTTAACATTTTAACCCTCCAGCTCACTTGACCTGACCCAAGTAAAAATGCATTTGTACCACAAGTGAATTCATCTCCTTGGAAGTGTGTTTATTTCTGATCCACAGAGGTGACAAAGATTTCAGCAACCAAATACAATCTTACCAAAATAAAAGCCCTTCAAAAGGGCCTTGAAACATTAGGTACTTCTCTTTGAGGATGTGAAAGTGGATGAAAGCTTCTAGACTTTCTGTGCATGACTCACAGCTGTCACTGGATAAACATCTTCCCATAAAAAACATGTCAAGATAATTTTGACAACTGTACAAAATTTGCCCAGATGCATGATAGCTTAGGCAATTTAGACAATGACTTTAGTTAAGAAAATTAAGCAAAGCTCTGATATTTCAGCAAAATCAATTGTTCTTCAAATGATTGTAATCATGTTTGAATTATTTTCATGCCAGTCCCACCTGTCCCCGTGCTCCCAAGACACAAGGAGCTGGTAAGATAAGCTACAATGGGTGTTAACAGAAAAATATTGTAATTGAATACAAGTTGGATTAAGATGTCTGGTTATCCAGATTCTGCACAATGTCTCTGAAGCGAATGGGAGCTCTAATCAATGAGGAGAAAAGTCGAGAAATGTGCTTTATTCATCATTTATATCCCATTTCCTTCCCCATCTCATTGGAAGGGATGTGAGGGACAGAAGACAAATGCCTAGGCTTTCTATCAAGCTGTCTTAAAATTAATCTGCTACACTGAAACACATATGGAAGTCCATTAATACCAAGTAACTCAACTAGCAAATACACAAACTGATCTAAGCCATAGTGGGAGCAATGTTATGTTCACTTTGCTTTTCTGCATTTTTTTGCCCTTTGGAATGGGTTGTGCCTGGCAGCTGTACCAAGTACGTGATCTCAATAGAAGAGACTTGTGAAGTTCTTCCCAGTTCTTCACTGTCACTTCCATGACTGCCACTACTTCCCATCCTCCTGTCCAGGGGTGCTCTGCCTTTCCCAACACCCTACACAGTGCCAGAAAATGCTTCACAGAGGAGCACATGCCCAAGACTTGTGGTTGCATTCAATGGCTATGAGAGAAAAGTCTGTACTAAATAGGCAAAACCATGAAGACAAACACCCCTCTGCTTCCCCCTATCACAGTGCATCCCAGTCCTTAGTGTTCCTGGGAATATTTCAGGGAGCCCTGGACTCAGATACAGGCAATGCATCACATCCCTTATCTTCCATCGTCATTTAAGGACAGGAGTCACCTCCAGGTCACTGGGAAAACAAAAATATTTATCTAGTTACATGAAAGTCTTATTTATCTGGGAAAAAGGAACATTCTCCACTTGCTCAGCAGGCAGAAATGAGTGCCCTAAATATGGCCTGTAAGATATAAAAACTACTATTTTCCCAAGCATTTAGAATGTGTGTTTTTGGGAGGTGGTGAGTTATACTGGTTTTGTTTGTTTGTGTGGGAAGAAATGTAAAATTGAAGAAAGAATGGAATACAGATGGGTATTTTGGTTTTGATTTAAAAAAGACCTCCTTTCTTTTTCTGTTGCTGGATTTCAAATCAAGCCAGAGCAGCTTGCCCACAAGCTCTGTTCCTTCCTATTAACATCCTTATCCCAACGTATATTTTTAATAAACAAAACTTACCAAGCAGCACCAGCAAAGTCTGAACTCTTGAACTGAAGCAGTGGCTTGCACTAGATGAGGTGAAGGAGCAGCATTCATAGCAGATTGCAAAGATTGTGCACAGCCACCACTAATACCCAAGTCAATCTGTGAAGGACCTGGCTGGATCATACACTCTCCCTCAAAGGCTGCTGTGTGGTTTTGCCAGCTGCTGCAGTAAACTGGGCTTACTTCTGCATCAGAGGGGTTGCACACAAGTCTGAGATTTGTTATCATATCTGGCTGCTCCAGCTGCTGAGCATACTGATCTCGGAGCAGATTTGGATTCAACAACACAAAAACTCAGTAAGCAAATTCCTGACCAAATTTTAACCGAGCCCAACGATCAGCTTGAAGGCACATTCCTTGGCCTTCAGCTTTGTCACGCTGAATTTCAAAGCTCTACAGTAATATAATAAAGATCTTATGGAGAAGCTCTAAAAGAGCTTCAGAACTGTTGATGAAGGCAAGTGTCAGACAACCCAACGACATTGGTTACGACCAGCTCTGTTTATAATACAACAAAATTTAGCCTGGCTCAATATCACCATACACAACCCCTCTCCTCTGTGCCTCTGGAGCTGCACTACTGCACTCTTCATGAGCCTTTCATTCTGCCTCCTTACCACAGTACATCCTGTTGTTATCCACCCTGCACTTTCTTCTCAGCTCCCCAGTTCTGTCTGTCCCCAAACACACACATGAACACCTCACGATTCCAGGATCAAACCAAATGACTGTAAATCAGCCAAGATGAACCTCATTCTGTTCCAGCAGCATCAACAATTTGGTTACTCGCTACTACGTGAGTTTTTCACAGCATACTCTGCAATCACAATTTACAATGCTTTGCAGAATCTGAAGGAAAACATTTCAAGGTAAATTTTCAAGGCACGGGTATTGAAAACATTATCCAAGCTCCATACCACCAGACTGCACCATTAATTTCTGTAAGCATAATGAAATGGCAGGAAGCTGGATTCTTGAATCAAGATATGCTACAGGCAAAGAATATTTCAGTAGGATCTTAAACCTGCCTTTTCTTACTGTCAAATGTGTAAGGTGAATGTACTGAAAATACTGGAATTACAACACTGTAAAAATTCCACTCTAACAGAACTAAACAAATTAACCTCACTTTCCTGGAGATGCACAGTTTGGAAGTGCCTTTGAATTCTGACTATTGAAATAAGTTGGGTTGGCTGGGAACTGGGTAGGATATAAAGGAACTGAATCCAAATTTCTGCTGCTAGTGGAAAATTTTGAGCCTGTAATTGAGCCTGTACTTTTATTCTTCCCAAGATCATTACCAGAGATTATGCAGCTGAATAGGTTTTCTGAGGTGAATCTAAAATAAACCAAATATCATACTAACCCCCCCCAAGAGGATACTGTACACCATAGAATTGAACTTTGAAAAACAATACAATTATTTAAAGGAACCTAATATGAGGAAGACAGACAGAAAAAATAGGGAGTACTTATTTTCAGAATTTTCTGTAATATGACAACAAGACAGGACCTAAGAGACCTCCTGGACTATAGAGTTCATTTCCCACTTGCCTCTTAAAAATTGTCATAACCAAAAAACTGATACCACAATTCTGTTGAAGTCCTCTGAGTAGCAGCAGTTGCTTTTCTCATATTATATGCAGTATTTCTCTTAATATATTCCAAAGAGACATTTTTCTTGGAGTGGACAATATTGACAATAAACACATTAGCTTGCAATCTTCTTTCCTTCATCATGTGTTGCACCACTACTTAAATATTTAGTCACGGCACTGAATTTTTAATTTCCAAGAATACAGCACTTGGCCTTGCCTAGTAAGCCTTTCACAAATCAGCCCTTGTACCATGTTCAGGTTAACTAGTTTACTTCAAAACAAAATGAGTTTATGGAAAGTATTTCAAACGTGGAAGATAACTGGATAAACAACTGCCTAAAGAGAAAAAAACAACTGAGAGGTTTTGCTGTCTACTGAAAAACAGGTACAGTTGTTGCCTTTAAGTCTAGGAAGTTAAAGCCACACAAATGAAGACTTTAGCAAGAGTGATGTGAAATGTTTCAGTATGTGACCAGATCCATGACTGTGGCTTGAAATTCTAAACTGATTCTTTGCCATGCTACTGTAATGTGATACCATTAACCAGTTTAAATCCAATAGGGAGCTCCTAAGCCATTTGGATAGGATAAAGATATTGAAAGTAGCTGTCTACTCTTATCAGTTTAACTGTATCAGCATAAGACAGAACTAAAGAAAATTATTAATTATTTCTCTAAGATGTTATTCCATCACACACTTCTTTGTGCTTTCTGGTGAAGCAAATATGAGCTTTCCCTTCAAATGTGAAGTAGGTGGTCCCTGACAGCAGTGATAACTGGCACATCCTGCTGCAGAGCTGGTAAAATAACATTAAACAGAAGAAAACATGAAAGGATGGCAAAAATCACAAATCCAGATATGCAAAGTAGAATACAAAACCACAACAGACTAAACCAAAGACTTAAATGGGTCATTTTTGTCATCGACTTCATTCATCCACTGAGGTCTACAAGACAGTCTTTAAAAGTAGCCAGCTGCTCTTTGAGAACAGCAACACCAAAATAAACTGAGTCAGATGTACATTGTCTGCCTATGAATAAAAAACCCCCAAACTATTCCTTTTTAAGAAACCATTTTGGAAATTTATAGCAGCAATCAACTGATAAACACAACTAGTCCAGCAATGAGATGCTTAGCTGTTGGTATAATGCCAGGCATCACAAGCAGTAGTGACCACTGCTAAGTTTGTCTGGTGGTTTTGTTATTACCATAACCTGCCTGAGAGTTTCTCATGTGGTTATTATCATCTACCAGTTTTCTTCTTGCATTCATGTTTAACTGAAAGTTCACAAAGTCTTTGCAGTTCTGGAAAACACACACACAAGAGGCACAGAGAAGAGAGAGTGTAGTGAAACCTCAGAAGGGGCAGGACTCACACCAAATGGGACAGGAGAAGGAAATGGAGATCAGAACAGAGGACCAAGAGTGGTAAGTTATGGACAAAGAAGCACAAACAGCTTTTTGGAATGATTACATACTTCCTTCCTATAGGACCTGAAACCAAACCACTATTTTTTCCCCACTGTTTTTTCTGCCTCAAAAAACAACTTCTGCTGAATAACAAACTACACATACAGTCCCTTCAACCAGCAGGTCTGGAAAGGACCAAATGGTCTCTGTTGCCATCCCTTGCACAGAAAATGTAAGTATTAAACACTGTATTTACCCTGAGACTGCCATGAACCAGAGAAGTGAATTAAGGCTGCAGCAGCAAATACCTAAACGCTGAATAACGTTCATCAGCTCACAGGCAAGTTTTGATCTGTTTCAAGCAAGGCTCAGTGGGCAATGCATCACATTTCTGAGCACGAGTACCCGACTTCAGAGATTCCATTTGCCCTTAAAATATCACTTTTACAATGCAAAATTGCTATATCTGATGATCAGCGTGGCAAAGATGACAAAGAACTATCTTAAAAATGGCTGTTTAATTACTTCAGAACAAGCTGTGCTCTTTTGAAAGAAAAACTATTTGGAAATTCAGCATCATATTTTATTGGAATTTCAACAGGTATATGAGACAGCTGAATATCCAGGACTTGGACTGCAAGGAGAATATTTACCTTCCCCATCATTTCCTACCACCATGGATGGGTCAGGTGCTAGATATCATCCAACTATGCATGCATCAGTTCTACACAGGGATCAAAATGCTAGAAGTTACCTATCCACAAGAAGAATGAGAATTAGAGATTGAAGAATTAGAGATTGAAGATTAGAAAACAGAAACAGGAAGATAAATTGGCTTACTATGCATGCGTTTCTTTAATTCAAGAAACATGAGCAGCATGATTTCTTGTGGGAAGGCAAAGGCAGTGAAAAGAAAGACTCAGAATTGTTCATTGTCCTAAGTCCACTGCCCTACATACTGTCATAAAAGCCACTCCAGAAGTGGAGTCAGTGTGGCTGACACTGACTAACCAGTAAAACAATTTGTTGGATCATGAAGAGCCTGTCTGTGAGGATGCCTTCTCAGCTCTGCTCCTGGCAGCTCAAGTGCCAAACATCAGCTCCTGCACCAAAGGAAAAAAAGATACACCTGGCAGGAACAGCTTCCACTTCAGGGAGAAGAAAGTCAGCCCTTGGTCTGAAAGCAGATGGAAAATGTGCTCAAGTACACTGACTCCCAAACTGTCGGGAAGCAGATGAACATCCCTGACATTGAAAATCATCTTATTATCAGCAGGTGCAGTTCCCTCAGGGAAGGTGAATAACTCCATGCAATGGCATCTCAGTCTTTCTCCAGCTCTACAGAACTGCCTCAGCCCAGATACACTTAAATCTCACCCACCAGGAGTTCCATCAAGCCCCCTTTTCACCTCCTCTGCCTGTAACAGCTGCATTAAACAGAAAACACACATTTCTTCATGCTTCCTTACACCTCATGTAGTCAAGAAGTTTGTGCTAAGACCCATAAAATATTGACACTGTCACTAGTACTTTATTCAGACAGAATTTATTTAATCCCTGAAGCTATTCCCACTAATTTTTGCAACTATCACAGGGGGGGTTATCTTTTAAAGAAGTTATTAGGTTTCTCAAAATAACTTTTCTTCATATATTCCCCCTTTCAGCACAGTCTGCTCTGATCTTTAGGCCTCAATTACACTGTTTTCTGTCCCCCTGAGTATAATTCTAGTCCTTCTCTATTTGGCAAGATATACAGAAAGTGGACTTACAGTCCAGACCTCTAGGATTAAGATTCAAATAGAATTTTAGCACTTCATGAGACTTTTTACTTACCAGATATCATTATACCAGATGCCTTTCCACGTCTATTTTGGTAAATCAGACCTTCCTGTCTTTTGTTTAGCTATTGCCTCCTTTTCTCACTGTGTGCATTACAGAACCCAGTTTTAATTGCTCTGCAACACCTGATTTAAAACCATGTTGGGCATATTCAAGGTATGCACATTAGAAATATTCTCTAGATCTTATGCAGAAGGACTCATCCATTTAAGCAGCATGAAGTGATAGGAAAGTCACATGCAAATTCAACCAAAAGATTTTTAAAATTGCCTTTTTTTTTCTGGTCCCACAGGGAAATCAAATTTGGCATTTCTTCCCACACACTCAAAGATCTTTCAGGTGTAGAGCTGTCACCAGTTCATTAAGATGCTTTGATGAGGTGTTTTTAGGATCTAAAACTCAGGATCTGTATAAAAAGTTAAATTTGTAAAAGCAGTTTAAACAAATGAGCTGCTCCCACAGTAATGCATTTACTTTGGGCACCAAAATCAAATGCAATTAATGTACTTTTTAAAATGCTCAAAAACCCCCTTAGTTCTTGTTCCCCTGCATATTCTGGTTGAGCAATTATATCCTGAGTTTTGATGGAGATAGACACTGAAAGGTATTAACAAACACAGTGAGGGTCACTGTTCAGAAGAGGAGAGGCTGTTGATTTTATTTCCCACTGGAATCTACTGGGAATAAATGAACTAAAGGATTCCAGAAGAACAGCTTGTTCTCTGGGCCTTGCTCAGTTCAAACAGGAAAAACATAAGTTATTAAAATATATACACAGAGAACGAGGACTGAAAACAGGCTGTGAGTTCTTTTGCTCTCCAAATCACAAGCCTAGACCAAATGCCTTTACTCTTCTTACTGCTTTACTGCCTTTCATTACTACTAGTGACATGCCAGCACTTCTGACTTCACATGCCCCATACTGTCAGAGACTGCCCATACCACAGAGGTTCCCATTCCAACCAAGTTTTTGTTGTGGTTTCATGGCAAGGGAGCTAATGACTGAATAAAAAGGGGCAGCAGTCCCCTTCAAACAGCTTAGTTTTCCAAGCCAGCACACAAAACACCACGTACTGCTACCTCTGCTAGACAGCAAAACTACAACCCTAATACTCCAGAGAAAGATACTTCAAGAAATTCTACATTAGATCAATGTGTCACTACAATAACCCACACAATATTCCTCCAAGAGCCCATTATTTTGCTGTTGACTGTTCAGCATCACGGCTAATGTTTCTTTTGCTATCCTAAATGCAATATGCAAGGGGACAAGGGAGCACTTATCTCAGCCAGTCCTCTTGGTACTTACCTGCTGCAATCCCTGCCCTACCACCAAAGTCTAGGTTTAGTTTCTGATTACAGAAAGGAGAGAGTTAATCTATCCCTTCTATATCTAACACTAACAAGCGTTACACGATTTCCTACTCGGTCATTAACCTGTCAAATTCAGCATAATAAAATCATCACCAGTTTAAGGAACTACAAAGGACTTGTCACGGAGAGAATTTTAAGAACACGACAATCATGTATAAATTTAAAAAACTAAGTGATGATCCTTTCTAAAGCTGGATCCTGAAGAATAATTTTCCACCTTCACGCAGTAAAAGCAAATGCTTCTGCAAGAATTTTTTTAATTAAAAAAAAAACTTCTTAAAACTTTCTGAGCTTTCTTGCAAAGAACTCATTTGAATCAGAGTCACTTGATGTGACATTTTAATGCTTTTCAGGAACTAGGCAGTGGTCTGGTATACTTTAAGTTTATGATTTATATTTCCCTGTAGTCTATCACAACCTATTACAACTATCAACAAGCGTTCAGGTGGGAGAACTAACACAGTCATTTTCCATCCACATTATGCCAGCTCTCAAATGCCAGACCTCTACTCCCAGTGTGTCTGCAGAGCCTGAAGAGGCAGTGCAGTGAGTATACTGCAATCTCAGCTGTGAGCAAGTTACTGCTGGGCAATTTTCTAATACAGCGTTAAAATGCAAGAGATAATTCCAGGATCTCCACAAACAGTAGGAGGAGGACAGTATTCCAGGCACAGTTTGCACTCCTGAGTTTGGAAACACCTGCACTATCAGATAAAGAGCCTTTTAGAAGCAGTACTAAATTAATGAATTTCTACGAAGTATAAAGAGAGCCACAGAGCAGAGATCCTTAAGTGGTAGCACACTGACAGATGAGGCCTATAATTTTGTGGGAGGAATTTCAGTGTAACTGCTTTTCCCTCACTCAGTTGTTTCTTCTGGAGACCAGTTCCACTACCTACACCCTTCCTAGAAAGAGGGCTGGGATGGCAGCCAGGGGTTTCAGGCTCCAGGATCTACCTGACCACCCTGCTGCCACCAGGTTTAGCACAGCAGTCACTGAGTTGCCTGACAGACACCGTGAGGTTCAGACCCACAAAAAAAGATTTGTCCTCAGGACTCAAGAAAAGAGGGCCTTCAAGGTCATTGCAGAAGGCTTCATCTCCTTATTCTGAATAAATGACAAAGTAAGCCCTTTGGGTATTCACAGGAAGGGGGCGGCTGGCTGAGGTCTGGGTGTCTCCACTGAGCACGTTTTAACACAGCCAACAATTTCACTGGTGAAGTGAGCAGACAATCTAAGGGTGGCCTTGTCTGATAGTGATGGACGAGACTGTCCTATCTCATTCACTCACTGCTTCACTTGTAGCCCTGCTTGATTTATTTGTAGCAGCAATACATTAATGTTATCTGACAGCTACTATTAAAGTGTCACAAGCATGTATATGCAATAACACAGATGCTGCAGGGGATTTGCTGCAGGCCACTACCTCCTAGGCACCAAAAGCAAGGGGAGGCAGGGGAAATACCCTATAAAACAGAGATTGACTCCTAATTCCTCTTATTCAGAAAGAAAATTGACAAGGAAAACTACTACAGAGACCAAGCATAGGCAGAAGGCATGCTAATATTCAGACAAAATGAATGCTCCAAATTTTCCCACCTGTGTCCTGATAGCTACAAAACCCAGCAAAACCAAAACTAAACACAGGCACCCATAGGGCAACATGCCACTCAGGTACCCCATGCAAGAAGATGGGCAGACTCACATGGCAGTGCTGCATTAAGTAAACGTGATAATGGGCTGCTGGAATAGTGGGAGACACAAGAAAAAATATTATCTCTTCACTTGGTTTGTCTTTATAGCAGTGTACAAGTGTGGTGATAAAATGGCCTGCTTTTGGTTGATGACACCTCCTGCCTCCTCCATGACCCCTCAAGTACTTACAGATCTATTCTTATACCGTGCTTGAAAAGGAGAGATTGTACCCTCACGTCTCATACATACAGAACAAGCAAATATTTAGTCCAAGATCACAGCAAAAAACAGCAGCAAAGCCAGGATTTGCATACAGATTTCTTAGACAACAGATTATCCAATACTTAATAAAAGCATTCACCATATTCTCTGTCTCAACTTCTGAGACAACAGCTAAACAGGGAGAACTAAGCAAAATATTGCTGTATCACCTGAAGTCAGAAATATTACAGAATTTGCCTTAATCACATACTCTCTGAGTTCTGAGAAGGGAAAGTGACTCCAGGTCCATAACTCATGAAGGGCTGGAAACACTTGACAGCTGGAAGAATCTCAGATACTGAGCAATAAAATCACTCTGACCTAACGAACAACAACTTCATAATAAGAATCAAAGAATTATCTCTGTTCTGCATGAGACAGAGCTTTTCATCTTCACGTATGTGGAAGACATGTAAGGGCCTCCCTGGCCCTTTTTCATGGCCTCACTGAAACCATAAAGTGGTTTGTCCTCAATATTCATGGATTGTGGATCAGAATGATCATTATTATATTCACTGAAATTCAATGCATCAGGTAAAACAGTATAAATCTGTTAATTCTTCAAGGAACACTGAAACGAGCCTCTAGAAAGACGGTCTGAACTGGGCTGTTTGTCACCTGTCAAACACACAAAAATCTCTTTATTTTATTATTAGGACAGATGTCTTATGTTCTCTGCTTCCATACTTTAAAAAATTAACATTACAAAGCACTACTTTCTATCACACAACTATATTTTAAAAAAAAATTATCATATCTTTGTGTTGCTTGAGTGAGGTGACTGAGCCAGCTGATGTGGCCTGCAAATCACGAAATGTAGCAACACTCATAACTGAGCACAGTATAAAGCAAGGTCAAAAAAAGGTGCTGCTCAGTATTTATTGGTGCCTGTGCCACCATTTTGATGTGGTTTGCTAAAGATTCTACCACACTGGGTCTAGCAAATGCACAGCTGGAAAGGTTACTACATCTTCTCATATCTCTTGGTACTCTGGAAACCATCAGTGCAGTGCACTTTGCTCAGCCACCTCCATCACTATCCTCCAAGCACCTTTCCTTCTACTCAGCAGGATGGCTGATGCCCCAAGGATCAGTAGGGAAACAAGCTGTAATCTATTAACTGCATAATCTACCTTCTCTCCTTTTAGTGCTAATATGGCCAAAAAAAGGCTATGGGTCAGATTTGCACAAGTATTTAGGCCAGATGTGCAGATAAGCAGTTAGACTATGTAGACATATATTAAATCACATTAAGTGCCTATCTGCACCGTGTTAAACTGAGCTTCTTTCCTTTTATCAGATTCACAGTAATTTAATTGGAGCTGATTAGAAATTAAGGTCTCCAGGGCCAATACAAAAAGTTTACATCAGATCACTCCAAGCCACACAGCCAGCCACAAACTGCTTGCTGTTGTGTAAGCAGAGACCCAGTGCCTGGAAAGAGGTGCCAGGTGAATAAACTGGGGAGGGTGGGACACTCGTGGGGGACACAAATCCTGAGAGTGAGCTCTGCAGAGGAACAGAGGAGGAGGCTGATGATGGCTCTGTTCGTGTGCTGCAGCCAGCTACATCTCAAGCTGTGCCTTGGCTTCAAGTGCCCCAAGGGGTAAAAGTGCACTAAAAACAAAGGCCAAATAAAACATGCTTTAATTCTCAGCCATTAAAACCCCAGCTGCAAATATAACTGAAGCATGTTTCTTTTTAAAGAAGCAACACAACACTTTCTCCCTCCAGCCCTGTTGACTTCAAAGGCTTCAAAAGAAACTTGATGCCACGACTACAGGCAAAGCTGCCATTAAGTGCCAACTCCCGCAGTTGCAGCGATTTTAAGGCCCCAAATTCTGTTTTGATTATTTACCTTCAAATGAATTTAAAAAACAACAGCAACAACAAAAAAAGTGAAGAAACAATGAAAATAAGATGAGAGGCAGTTTCCAGCATGGCTGTCTGCATGCCTGTATGCATGACAAGAGCTGGGGCAGGGGGATGAGTAAGTGCACAGAACCCACAGTTTCAAGACATAACCTTACGAATATTTCTGATACACTCTAGTGAGGACCATCTCTCCCCCTAGTACTCCACATGGCTCAGCACAAAGGATTTCTTATGTCCCTGTTCCCCTTTTTTATTAGAGTTTGTTCTACCAGCCTTGATCAAATTGAGCATTTGCAGAGAACAAGCCTGACACCCCTTTTAAAGTGACTTCTCTGGCGTGCACATATCACAGCTTGCTGGGTTTAAGTCAGCAGAGCTTTAATCTATGGTTTAGCACATCAACTTCAAAAGAAACAGGGCTCCTGCATCCACACCACACACACAGAGACTCCCTGAATTCAGCTTGCATGGCCTGACCTGATTCCTGATTTAGCCTCATGAAACCCTCCCTGAGCTGGAGCCACAGCCCAGGGGCCAGGTGAGCTGTAACTTTAGAGGACTAAAGGCAAAGGGTGACAAGGCACCCACCTCACTGCACTGTGTCAACACTGCCAGCCCTCCCACCTCTGAAAACCAACCAGAGCACCAGTCCCTGCATTGCCAGGACTGCTGCACTGCAGCCCAAGCTCTACCGGCACCTCCACGTGCTCAGCTACACAGAACTAATAGAGAGGAGAGGGAGGGAAGAAAAAAACAACAAGAAAGGGAAGAAGCCCTGTGGCTACCATGTTCTTGGAAGAAGGATTTGTTCCTTGATTATGCTGCTGATGTTCTGGTACAGACTGCACATGAACAAGACATTCCCAAGCTTTTAATTTATTTTGGTGTTCCCAGCAAGCACAAATATAAAAGTTACACTTCAGAATTTCCTATCCCTGCATATTTAAAAATAATGCAGCCACACCAGAACTCCTTGGCCACTGCCAGGACTGTGGAGAAAAGGATCAATTCAGACAACAGCCCCTCTTTGCTTTCCAATTCTTCATCAAACAGATGAGAAAGCAGGGGAGAAAAAAAAGCTGAGGAGCAAATAAGCTGAGTTGACTCGTGTCTTCAAAATATCTGTTTAAAACGACCAAGTTTTATTGGTCATAATTGGGCTATTCCTTAGCCCAAACCAGAATGAATACAATACAGTAAATCTTCATATAAAAGTATCTTGCACAAAGGCAGGTGCTAATCACAAAAGCCTAAGTTCAAATTAAACAGGCTCAAGGATGCATCCCATTAGTGCCACTGCCATATAGAGGAATCTTGCAATCTTTCAGGTAAAGTAATAGGGGTAGTAGAGGATTGAGAGCAAATAGACTTGAGGGACAAGGTTGTAGTCCAGTCACACTTGCATGTGCATCTACACCTGGACAAGAGCTGATGAAAAAATTAGAGCAGTTAAGTGAGAACAAAAATAATAAAGAATTATTATTTTTTTTTAGCACATAATGACAGCACAGAAGAGTTCAGCCCAGCTTCCGCCTCTGCAGCAGACCTACTGTACAACCCACAGCTACTCACTTAATATCATTATGTGCCAGAGCTTGGTTGTGGATTATTTTTGTTTCATATCCCTTCTCATATTTAACCAGGCCTCTCAGAGAACAGTTTACAGTTTGTTACTATGCAGCTCCACAGCCTCTAGCACAATGCAGCTCCAGTCCTGGTCCTATGGAGAACAGCTTAATAACCATTTATTACAAATAGTGTGGCCGGCCAGTGGCAGCATGGAAAGGCTGCAGCAAGGCACAGAACACACAGCATAATTACTCTTCATGATTTAAACCCACGGTCCTGTCCCTTGGACAAAGTCTATCTTTTGCCTTCAGAGCAATCTCCTAATTTCTACAAAAATCAAATCAATGCACTTGCAGCAGCATCAGTAACAGTTGTTTCCTATCACCTACCTCTAAAACTTCAACCTGTTGAATCTCCTCTGCCACCCAAAGCCCCAACCATCATGCTGAGTCACACCAGGCAGCCATGAAGGCTATCTTCAAATAGCAACCTGAAATATCATTTCTTCCTTCCAGGCCATCCTTGTCTCTCTCTGAGATATATTTTCCTATGACAACAAATAAAACCTGTTTTACTTGTGCTCCATTTAAAAGCAAATTGTAAAAAAGAAGCAGTGAAAATAAGAAACAGACGATGCCTTTTCCTTTAAATCTTTCCAACATAAAATAGGAAAGAATGCCTAAATGTTTCCAGGCCAGCACAGTTTTCTTGTTTTGTTTGTTTATTTTAACATAAGTAATTCAGAAAGCATGAGAGCAGGACGTACTGGTACCAACTATGTTATCTCAGCAGTGCTGCAATTTCCCATAGCCTACACTATCTGCAGGACCTCTGTTTCTTTATGGTCATGAATTCAGAAACAATGATAGAGCTGAATAAAATCATGAGCCTTGATGAATAATAAAGCACAGAAATCCTGCATTTGACCAAGGCTTCCTGGCTGGTGCTTTATTGGAAAAAGCTTGGCATGGGAGATGCCTTATAAACACGAGTACTTACTATTCAAAAGACACACAAAACCTACACTGCCCTGAACCCAGCCTTATCACCAGTCTCAACTTTTCCTCATTGCCTTTCATCTGCAGAGGGCTTTGAGTGTGTTGAGTAGGCCTACAGTGTATTCACAGGCAGAACTAATGAGTGCCATGGATGATGCAGGCAGGCAGAAAACCATGTGGGTGCTCTAATGACAGCAGTGGCCCTCCTAAATGCATCTCAGGACCCTGGTAACACAGCCACACAAATGCTAGCTGGCCAGCCAGGCTGACATCTGCCTGCAAAGGTCTTGCAGATGCAGCCTGTTTCTCTCTGTCTAGGCTGGAGAGCCTTTCCACTGAGCAGGACCCCCTGAGCAGCAGGAGCAAGGAATGTCAGGGTCTGACCAGCTCACCGTGGCTTAAAAAACAACAGAGTAATTTTGCACTGACAAACAGTTCTGGATTGTGAATGAACAGCACACTTGAGAAACTGGTAGGTCTCAGATCTCCATAAGAATTCACTTGGTTTTAAGGTGTAGTAGAGAAAAGTGCATTTCCCCAGCTCGGGGAAGGGTAAATGAGAGGGGATGAACCCACCATATTCTGTCATTGCCCAAGTTAGCAGCAGCACAGTGGAGCTCACAGTGTAATTTCCCTCCAGACTACTCTAAACTTGGAATGGGGGATTTTCCAAATTTATTGCTTCTCTGATTTCATAACAAATTAGCTCCATGTACCATTACAAAAATTGCTTTGCTGTCAGCCCTGCAGGCTTAATTTGGGGTCTGGGAAGCAGAGGGCTCTTCCCTTCTCACACATTGTCAACAGCCACACAAGGTTTTGAACAGTGAGTTCCACCCACGCTTGTCCTTGTACAACCCCAGTGAGGCCTTTCACAAGGTTGGACAGGTGTAAAATGACAGAACTTGACCTAAAACAGCACTAAAAAGACAAAGCTGGGTGAAAAAAAAAAATAGCTGTTGCTCTGGTATTACTTAATAAACTTGAATTGACTACATTTTGTTGTTTTCCTAATTTATTTTTAAAAAGAACATCAACGTATCAAATCAGAATGAAGATAACTGAAGGAAAGGGGTAGGAGGAAAGAGAATTGGTGCCAACAGTGAAGGCAATACTACTGTTTTCATAGAGCATGTGTTCCCTTTAAAATTGGTCTGAAAAGCCAGAGCAACAGCCATCCTGCTACTCCAGCACTGTGAGAATGCAAAATAGATGGTTGGAAACTGGGCCTGTGGTGTCACAGGCAATCTCCCAGAGATTTATGTAGGTGACTTTTGAATCTAATTAACTTTTTCCATCTCTACTACGCAGATCTCTCACTGATCATAAATACTATGCATCCAACTAGCACAGAAAGAACTCCTGTTGGGTGCCTGTTCTACATGGTGCAATGGTCCTATTGGCAGGCAAACAGGAGCAAAGGCTCTAGGTTAAAATAATCCAAGTTAGATTTGGATGTAGTTGCACTCACTAATTGAAAAGATTGCCCCAAAGCTGCAGTAGTCCTAAACACACTGAGCACACGTGCAAGCAAGCATGCTGTCATGATGCTGACAGATGATGAATTTGTGTAGTGAATACATAGCAGGAAGAAGCAGCTGGAAGTGCATTGTAATGTGCGCTCTATATGAATCTAATCTCTGCTAATATTCAGATTCTAGCTGCTGGCCAGCCAGGTGCAATTGTGACAACTTTGGTATAAATTTCTGTTTGTGACTAAAGGACCAAAGAACTTTAGCTGAAGGGCAGATATTTGAGGAAGGGCCAGCACAGGCTATCCTAAAATAATGTTGTTTGAAGGCATAGAAACAACAATCTTCAGCTCAAATTAACTCACAGCCACACATTTTTGGTTTGAACACTGTCCTCTGGTTTAACTCAGTCTTCTCCTGCTCTTAGTTGTCTCATTTATGCATGAAACAGGGTAAAAAACTATATTTTAAAATGTCCAATGTTACTTTTTTGTAATTAAGGAGAAGCTATTTCCTTTTAATTTCCCTGTGTGAGAGAAAAACTCTCCATTCCTTTGCTAACCCCTTCTTTTTCCATACGTCTAATTTCAGGAAATTAATTCCCAAGCCCGGCTAACCAAACCTGTATGCAGTATTCCCAACTCCACAGGGTCTCATTCAGTGTACAACAGAACTGCTAATCCCCCCTTGGATAGGGAGCACTTCACCAAATGCATCCCAGGGATGTACTTGTCTTTCACGGCTGCACCGCTCCAGCAGCTTAGTCATTCCCAGACTGACTCATGCACTGTGGTCTTTCTCCTTTTCTGTCATTTCCAACTGAAGAAGGCTAAGCACAGAGCTGAAATTAAACCTATGTGATGATTTAACACCTATCAACTCTTAAGATCCTACCTCCAAGAAGGAGTGTGCAGCTGTAAAACAGGGTTTAAGGCCAAGGTTTCTCTTTGTCAATAAACATCACAAAGGAGATCACTCAGAAGACCACCTTAAAAGTTCACTCAGATCAATTTCTTTTCTCAGATATCCATCTGTATTTGCTATCCTTCAGACTTATGGCATCCTCTCCAAAATATTCCTTGTAATTCAGTGTACCACCATTTGCCTGTTACAATTTCTTTACTCATTTTCCTCTCTATCTGCACTTCAGCATGCTTAAGTTGCTTGCATTTAAATATGTCAATTACACCATCACTTCTCCATATCTCTTCCTTAGCAATGCTCCTTTCACCTCTTCTCTCCCTCTCCCATGCTGTTCAGCAGTATTGTCCCGAGGCAAAACAGTTATTCACCTTTAATCCATACCTAGGTGGTCTTTAACTCAAACTCAGCCTTGGCAGCTGCTATTCTTCCCTTGCTCTATTTTTATCTTTGTAAATATGTTCAGGCAGGCAAAAAAAGAACACGATTGCTGCAATAAGGAGGGTAGTTAGTTAAATGACACAGTGTGATAAAGAAAGCCAGTTTGTAACACCTCAGAACCTCATGCTGTAACCCAACGAGAACTGAACCAAGAGGCAGAAACGCTGAGCAGGGACAGGTACTGCTCACAGCTCTGCCACATCAGCTCATTCCTGGGAAATAACAGGGTACAACTGGTATCCTTGTATTGTAGGCAGTTACAACTTCACTGGCTGGTGGTTCATCTCGTGTTTTTATTATTGCTCAGATCCATTTTTTGTGTTTCAGCAAGGTCAGCCCTAAGAAATAATAAAAACTGATTCGCACTAACAAACCTCGAAGCAGTCAGAGAGCATGGAATCTTTTGGCAGCATATCTGGAACTAAATATTTACTGGACACGTTTCTAATCTAGGGACTTGGCTGAAATGCTAGAGGAGGCATGTGAAGCCAGCATTTTCCAAAGCAAGCATAAAACCTCACACACATAATGCCACACATCCCCTGCTGCGAGATCACAGAAACCTGGCCGCCCTGGAGATCATTCATCTGAAAGGAAAAACAAGGGTGGACTGGTAGGCTGGGAGGCACATCAGACAGCCAGCCAGCTCTGCTGTGGTGTGCCAAGGAATAGCTGCTTTGACCCTGCCCCATGCTCCTTTTTCTCCAGGAAATATTGCTTCTTGCTCCGCTGAGGCAGAACTCCAGCAAATGTTTGCACTATCGCAGGACTAAGGTAAGGCCAAAAAATACCCTGTTGAACATGTTACTGTACGTGTGATTGCCTCAATGGGCTGAAATGAGCTGCTCACTTCTGTCAGCTCCTTCCTTTTCCCATGGCAACCCTTTCCAATCAAGTAATCCTAACTGATCTTGGAAATCAATCAAACTTCTATTATGTTTACATACAACAGACCACCGTGACTCACTTTCATCTACAATCCTTAAGCTTCAAACACTGGTTTAAAACAGGCCGCAGATTATTATAATCATGTTTACACAAGAAGTGTAATATGCCAACCTGTCAAAATATTGTCAATATTTATTCCACATAAATCCATCCCCCAATACTGGAGCAAAAACTTAATGAAAGATTAGAACTGAGGCAGGCTGGGGGAAAAAGGTAGAAGCAAATATTTGCATCAAACGCTAACAATATATAGATGAAGTTTGAAAAAAAAATTTAGTATCAAAAAGAGAGAGACTTGTCCCAAATAAATTGGGCAGCTTCACAACAAGCATAAAGCACATGAAATTAAAACTTTCATGACCTATAGAAGACATCAATACCTAAGAGAAAGGATGGCAGACTGCCCTTAAGGGTCAGGAGAGAGAAGTGCAGTGCAAACCTGTGTAAGAAGAGGAAGAAGGTTACCTACATAGAAAAGCAAGCACACAATATGCCTTGCTTTCAGAGGATGAAAAAATATAACTAGATGGCCAAGCACCATGACAAGATGAACTATATTTCTATAAAAGTGGAAATTGGACATGCCTTTTTCTCTGCCACTCCTCAAGGAAAAATGCATGTGGGAAGGGGCTATGTGATGCTGAGGGGCTGCAAGGAATCTTTAAGAACAGACTAAGCTCATTAAACTACTCCACGTTTCATGTCTGCTCAAGGAACTATATTTTCTATTACATCTGGGGAAAAACAGAGCTGATTGCCACATCATTTAGTACTTTTTCTGAGAGATTCTGCCCTGTCCTGTGCAATGCAAGCTTGGATGGATTTCAGTGGGAGTTAGCAAGTGAAGTTTGCATACAAATGTCAGGAAGGAACTCCATGTTATTTGTACCTAATCTTATTTTTCCATGTGAAATCATCTGGGGCGGTTTCGCTCCTGCTGGAACCCTGCAGTGCAGGGGAGTTTCAGGTAATCCATATCTTGAATTAAACACTGCACAAACAAAAGGGCTGACACATGAAAAAGTTAAAGTTCTTTCTGCTTTACCCAAGTTCAAATTTGTATAATATAGGGTGATACAAAATGAACTTGAAGGGCTCATGAACTGGTTCTTATTTCCATAGATTTCAATGGAAATAATCCATACTCTCAGTTTTGCTGCACAACTCTCAGCTCTATGAGTTTACAATAAAATACTGAAATTGGAAAAATGTGACACTAAGATGAATTCAGTGGTTCAGAACATGAAAACAGATAGAGTATTAACACTTCTTACTAGTCATCGCTTACATTCCCATGGGCTAGAAAACATCTCTGACAGAAGTTATAGAATATTCTGAGTTAGAAGGGACCCACAAGGATGATCAAATCCAGCTCTTAAGTGAATGGCCTGCATGGGGATCTCTTGTTAAGAGATTGCACACTGCTCACCACAGCAAGGTCCTGATCCCTCACTGCACACTTACAGTGTAACAGAAATTCAGGCCTGTAAGAAAACAGCTAGTGGTCATCTCAGTCCCCCCAGTACAAACAAACAAAATTGTTTCACAATATCAGTTATTCTTATGGCCATTCTCTGGTGTTACCTTTTCAATTTATCTACAATCTCCCCCTACAAATCAATGCCTTTTCATTACCAAGTTATTTTAATTGACTTCTGATCTTTAACAGTTTCTGTCTCTCAAATTATTAAGATCTTCAATATCTACAATGACACACACATACCTTTATTGCCAAAAGAGCAGCATTGAATGCAAAATTTGTGGGTTTTTTACCCTTGCTTCAAGAATGCATGGCACAACAGCATTCATTTTTAATTTTTCCCTGTTTAGTTTGCTCCTCAATATTTGAATATTGTTTGTCCCAGGTGGGACCTAAAGCATACACAGAATTGATCACCAATAAAGGCAGTTTGATTTTTTTGTTCTATCAGATATAAACCAACCTGTAATATAATCGTATATAATCAATACAAAAATCAGTGCAAGTCTGATCAGTGTTTGATCATGGATCAGGTAATTAATTTTCCAGTAATTGATCATGCATGGTAACAGATAGAGTAGAAGAGCAGGAAACTCTTCAGAGTAAAATTAGATGATAAACTGCCCACAGGAGGAAGCTTTTTTCTAACCTCCATCACTCACCACAATTCATGGTCTGAAGCAGACCAGTTTTTCTCTATTAAAAAAAAAGGGGGAAGTTACTGGTGGATATGTTCCAAACCTTGGGTAGGCATCACTTTGTTCAGATTTCATTACTTTTCTACCTAGGATGCAGCAGTACTAGAATGGATTTAGTCACAGAAAATGCCTACAAATAATAATGGAAAATATTAATTGCTGTCCTCTTCTGACATGTTCTGCTAGATCATCACAA
This sequence comes from Hylia prasina, assembly GCA_013397195.1. Taxonomy (NCBI): domain Eukaryota; kingdom Metazoa; phylum Chordata; class Aves; order Passeriformes; family Sylviidae; genus Hylia; species Hylia prasina. The sequence continues at coordinate 306,078 of VYXD01000331.1, read as the reverse complement.
TACAATGAGCAGACACGTTCAGTCACCGTCCCACAGTGGAAGCTCCAGAAATAAATAATTTTTTTTCCTAAAAATATTTTTCCACCCACAAACAATGGCTGTTAATTTAAAATTCCCCAGCATGCACAAATCAGTCTTTTTACTCTTTGTTCTGTGACAAAAATGCATTTCATATACCATCATGCCCATTCATCTCATTTTGCCCTAGTCTTCCTTAATCTTTATTAACCTCTACAGTTCCCTGCCTTATTGAACTACTCCCTATGCTTCATCACATTTTCCCAATTATATTCATAGTGTCCATGCATCAAAACACGAAATACTGGACTTTGTACAAAAGTAAGTATTCCAAAGCCTTTATCTGCTGTTTCATGGCAGGATGCTCAAAGTAATGCTACCATTAGAAGCTGCAGCAATTCAGCAAAGAGGATAACAATGTTAGTGAGTAATTTTACCAGCATATTATGACCTAGGGGGCTCCCCACATGTAATACAATTATTTGCTTCAGCAAAATAGACAACAATGATGTTTGCAATCCAACATTTAAGGAAACTTTGTGCCCTTTGGCATCAGGGCCAGTTAGTGATGACAACTTCACTCAGCTTCCCAGTACTTGGACATATCTAAACCACAAAGGAAGTACAGGCTTTTGAATTCCTCTATTTCCTGATAAAGGAATCCTATGGGTGGAGCTGGGGATGAGTGGGGTGCTAAGATGGATGAGTATTTGGTCAGGAGCTAAAATACAGAGGAATATTTCTTCACTGAAAAATAAATCCCACTGAACTTTCCACAATTCTGTTGGACAGTGACTTCAGGCATCAGGCTGACCTGGGAACAAAAAAGCTAGGATAAATTATAGAGCTGTCTTCCCTTCTCTCCCATGCCAGGGAGCCCACATTTTCCAATATGCTATTTCAAGACAAGGTGAGAAGCCTAGAAAATTCCTTTAATCCTCTATTCTCAAATGCTGGCTTTGGGTGGGCCAGCACTATTTGTGCCCCAACATCTCCTGGTCACTTCTTTGGCTCACACCACTTCATAAGATAGCAGCAGGGATGAAAGCCAACACCTCCTTAAAATTCTCACTGCAATCCAAACAACAGCTGCTATGCCTTCTGAGGATGGCACACATTTTTCAGCCTGGTAATTTCTCTCATCTCTTTTAAATTCACGCATGTTAGTAGATTTGGATTTTTCTTCCAATACATCTTCAGTTATACCCTGAAGCTTTTCATTTCAGAGCTGGATACAACAATAAGGACAGTGGGTCTCTGTCTGCTTTTGCTTTGCTGCTTAAGTGGTAAAACATTTCATATTGCCCTGGATTGCTGGGTTCTAAAAGCCTTTCCCTTTCAAAATGACAGTATAATACATTACTTCAGCTTCTGAGCCTGGTCCCTAACCACAGTGTGCTCTGCACACATCCCACAGCTGTACAAGAGACCATGACAGCATTCAGTCCTGCAGCTGTTCCTTGAGAAGTTCAGATTTTGATAGGACTTTTGGTCTTGCATGAAGGATGATCCAAACACCCTTTTCTTTGACTGATGCAGCAGTACATAGTACAGATCATCGTTCAGCCATAACTCTGAAACGAAGCAATTCTATGAAGCTTTAACACATGCCCAGTTCCGTTCACATTCTGGTTTTAATACAGAATTGTTACCTAATCTATTATATCTGTGTAATTTGTCCTATTTCAATCCTCTCCATGTCACCTGTAGTCCAAAATGCACTGAAGAAGATAAAACCTTTTACAGTTGCTTTCAGTTTAGATCATGAGATCTGCATGATTATCAGTCTGAACATCAATTTGCAGAATTTTTCACTAGGAAACAAATATTAAATTAGAGGTGCCAAAGTAGTTTTATTCTGAGGGATTTCTTATAGGAGAAGGAATAAATTAAGTTGTAAAGAAATATCCTAATGGGAAATTTGAAGCCTACCATATTTTTTAAAATTATGCATTTATTATAACGAACTATGCTTTCCTTCTCTTGCATTTTTTAGCATTAGGACAAACATTTGCATTATGGTAAACTATTAGTGAGGTCTAATACAGAAGCACGGTTTGCAAATATTATTAAGACAATAAGCAAGAGCTTAATTAGTCTGATTTTTTTCACTTATTTCTCTGTTTTTATTCTTAATCTAATTATCTATGCTGCTTTTCTACCTGAAACTGAAGTATTGTGGGTTTGACACCTTTCAGAGTGAAAACGCTTAGGGAGTCACAAAAGATGATTAACTGTGAAAGAACAGAGTGCTAGTTATGCAAATTCCCTTTGAAGAGATGGAATTCTAGCACATGGGCCTGGAATGTTGGTTTACCTGAAGACATCTTGTGTCCTCTAGGATCAACACAACACTGCATTAGTTTAGCAATGCTGCCAAACTCTCCCAAGAGATTCTCTTTTCACAGCTTTCAAGCAGTCCTTTATCTCCTTCAGATTTGCCATCAAATAAAAATTGATGGGGGTTATATTCAATTTATGGCCATACACAGAAACCTAAAGTTGTTCATCTTTGAGGACATCTCTGAGGCAGTGGACAAGTTTACATGACAACACGACAGTGCAAAGAGCCACGAGTTATTGCTGGCCCAAGGCAGTGTGTCTGGCATGGCATAGCTCAAAGCCATGTAAGCCTTATTAACTCTACTTTAAGGTGAGTTTATTAGGTTGCACTAATGCTAATTTAAGGAGGTCATTAGTCAGTGACATTCAACCTGGGTGCAGCCAGCCAGCTCAGGTTCTTTGCACTGAATCCCTTAGCATTGCAGGCTGCAAGGACAACAGAGACAAAGGTGCAAGTTGTTGGAAAGATGGAAATTATGTTTCCTCAGGTCTTTGGTGGCAACACTGATCGGCAGTTTTACAGTCGATCTCTTTAAGTTTCTGTCATTCTCTCCAAGTCAATCAACTCAGGCTGTGGTGCCTTCTGCATTTTTATATTCCAACTGAACTCATCTCAAGAACATGAGGAATACTAAGATGCCATTATACTAATGATATTGCTAAAATGTTCTGATGCTCAACAAAGTCAAGATCCAGATTTGTGCTGGAAACAATCCAGAGATCATTGCTGAAAGAATCATTTCACCTCATTAAGAAGAAAGAAAACCACAATACTACAAGACCCTGTGAGATAGTAATTTGTAAGTATTAACATGAATCAATTCAAAACTAATAAAACACAACATAAATGGTAAACAATATAGTTGCTACAATTTCTACTAGCTTTCTTCTATTCCAGCTCTTTATTTCTCCATTGTCCCCACTCCAATTTGAACCTCACCTGATTTGCTTTGAACAAGACCTGCTAAGTCTTGTATTTTTTAAGGATTTTTTTTCTGAAAACAAGATAAATCAACTGTTTGCAAAGGTGTGAGCAGTTTCTTTGATTTATCTCAGTGGCCACAAGCAACTATTGTTAGGAATCTCCTTTCCTGGAGATACTCTAAAGCCATCTGGATGCCATCCAGAGTAATGTGCTCCAGAGGACCCTGCTTGAGCAGGGAGGTTGGATTATATGACCTCCAATTGTCTCTTCAAACCTTACCCAGCCTGTGACTCTGTGACATAGAGAAAGTGAATATTTACCAATGCTCCCTGTAAGAACTACAGTAAAACTGTAATGTTAGAAAACAGCATTTAAATTACAAAAATACTCATTCCCCCTTCATATACCACAATCCAGCATCTTCACCTCTTTTTTGTAAGCAAAACTTCATGATGCAGTTGATATGTATTTCATCACATAATATGAAATTAAGTCAAATATAAAAAAAACCCCCAAACCTAACAGAAACTCTGGCACTGGTATATGAACAGGAACCTGGTCTGCATGACACAGACAGCAATGCTGCCATTCTGCTCCAACAGGAGAACACAGATGATTAAAGTAATACTCTTAAGTAGAGCACTTGCAAGACTGACATTATAATATACGAAAGGCTACTGCAAAAACAAGGAAAATCATCTGTTCTGTTCTTCACTGTTAGTCAAGACAAGAACTTAATAGCAAAAAAAAGGCAAAAAAAAGGAAAAAAAAGCAGATTATCATCATTAGTTCATTAGTTTTCTTCTCTCTCTCTTTTTTTTTTTTTTTAAGGAACAAACACAACTTTCTAAATGTGAAGATAATTAAGCAGTGAAACAGATTGCCTAGGGAAGCTGGGAAATCTCAAACTCCAGAGATGCTACATAATAATTGAGACAGGTCAAAAATGACACTTAAGCCTTCCATCTTGCCTTTTTTAATTATTATCTTATGAGCATGACTTTTTAAATGGCACAGTTTCTTAATAAATACAGTGTGTCAATTAACATGTCTAAGGATTATACATCTCAGTTGGCTTATGCTAGGAGAATGAAACATTGAATAAATACTCAAATTATTTTATTTATTAGAAACACTTATTTTCTAATTAAGAGGAAAATGCACTCTTGCTTGTGTAACCAAGGGATTCAGCAGTGTTCCAAATGAGGCCAAAACTCTTGCCCATTTCAGTGAGATAGCAGTAATTATGAGCATCATCATCTACACAAGACTTTGTAACACAAAATCAAAAGAAAAACCAAACAGAACAATCTTTTGCTTAAGAAGAGAAAAAGCACCCTCATGCTTTGCCAAAAGAGGTTGGCATGGATGATGAGTTCCTGCTGGATGAGAGAGCAACGTACTAGATTCTTCCTACAATGTGCTTATTTTCGTAATTACATTATATAAAAGGAATTTCATTCCATCTGCTTCATTGGTGACAATTTGCTTGTATTACGGAGTTACTACAAAAGTCAATGACACAAACATAACAAATGTGAAACAATCAAACACATGCAAAGTAAGAATGACTCTATTAATTTAAATGTTCAGGCTGGTTTTCATGTCCAGTTTCACATTATAAGAAAAAAACTTGCTCATCTTCCTAATCACATAATTTTTAATACGGGTTTTGTTCACTGCTACAATTTAATCTCTTCAGACACTGAAGTCTTTATAGGACAGAAGTAATTTATCTGCTTAAAGCAATCTCAGTATTGCAATTTGGGTTCTGATGGGACTCGCTTCACTGAGATCTTCATACTTAATCACTAAATATCTAAAATGAGAATTTTATATTAGCAGGGCTTAAGGACAGAGCTACAGAAAAGGAAACCCATCCATTTTCCAAATGATAAGTGTTCCCTTTCCATAAAGTCGTAGAAAAAACTTGTTTAAACCAACGCTTTGCTCTCATCTAGGAGACTGTGTGCCAAAGTATTCTCTGCATTAGAAAAAGAAAAAAGAACTTTCCAGTATTTATAAACAAATGACAATGATCAAGGGCATGGGAGGAAAAGGTCTGCTCACCAAATGACATGGGAGACCGGAACTGAAGTAAGAAAGTGACTGACAGAAGTATGTGCTTTCACAAAATACCGGCAGAATGGATAACACAATCCTTTACTGTCTTTCATAACTGAAGTCCAATGGGTTATTCAAAAGTTTAGCAGGTCCTTAGTAAGGCTTGAAAAATTCTAATGATGCTATTGAAGCCAAAGTCTGATCAAGGTTCAAGTAAAAATTGGACCCATCTCTGGAGAGTTGATCATAGAGGTGTCGAGAAATGAAGTTCAGAAATGGCAAGTGGTGAAGGAGTTACATATCTCACACTTTAGAGTTTATGTTAACCTCAAAGCTATTGGCTTTCAGAAAAGTAACTTCCTTGGGCAGAGTAACTGCTTTCTTCTGAGTTCTGTAAATTGACCTCTGAAACACCCGGGGCTGGTTACTGTCAAACACTCTGCAGATGTAATACCATATGCTCCTTCCTACGCTTTGTTTTCAGAAACAGTGCCATGGAGATGCCCTGAAAATGCCCACTAACTGGTTTTTTTTTCTCAAAGAAGAAAGTCTTTCTGCTAAGTTTCCTAAAAAGAAAACGGAATCATTACCATTTGAGTAAATCTGTGGTTTAAAATCAATGCAACATTACAACAATCAAATGTTGCTCATATTATTTAACCATTAAACAGAAAGTTAAGGAGCTGAAGTTGTAAGAACATTTCCATTGTAAGCAGAGTTCACATGTCAAATGACTTAGTCAATTCTACTTTGTGACTGCATACTAAGTGGTGTTATAACATGTTTGGCCGCCAACCTCAAAATTATTAAATTCTCACCACTTATTTCAATGTGGGATCCTCAGCTGCACTCAAAACACACTCTTCCCATGAATTTCCAATTGACTTGTTCTGTGTAATGCAAGCAAAGTGCAGAAAGATTCTATGTAAGGAGAAAAATCCTTTCCCCCTCCATTTCTACCACACAGCAGATTCCCACACCTTGAGATGGAAAGGGTCTTTGAAAGCTAAGCCTGTTGCCCCCACATAGTAAGCAAATGTTACCTTGCTGGAATTAACAGTGAGCCCTTGATATCTGTGTATGGATGAATATTATTTTAACTAGCCTCATTAATTTAAAAAGAGGGTTTCCATCCTGTGGAATACACAATGACAAACTGCCTTCTGGGTGGAGTTCTTAAAACCTCACTGCAATAGCTCATCTGACTGTCTTTCAAAAGCAATTTTAATTCTGCCTCAAATTCATCTGTTTATTAAAAAGGGATGCTACTTCCTCACTTTAAAGAGAAAGGGAAAAATAGTGTTAATTTGTAGTAGTCCTAATGCACGAACCGTTGCCCTCTTGGGTGCAATACTGCCACTGAAAAAGCAATGTGAGATGTTATCGCTGCAGCAATAAAACCAAGAAAACATTTCACAACAGCAGAGTGCCTTAATCCCACAGGCTTTACAGAGATATCAGTAGAGGAATTGCAGCTCTCTGAAATGCAGTCACACACTCTCAACTTGGTGCCATTGGATGAACCTGCTGGAAAAGGCTGAGGCAGCTCAACCACACACAGGACAGCAGAGAAGAGAAATTGAACAGCACCATCTCTGAGGGAAATTCCAGTGGAAATTTAGGGAGATTGAATGCAACCTGGTACTTAAACAGATCTAACATTTCCAATTATACAATTTTAATAATAAATATTCAACACGTGCCAGAACTCCCATTTTTCAGTCTGTTGTTGGATGAATTGGTCTCATATTTAAATGAGCTCAAAGAGAAAGAAACCCTATCCACTGTCAAGGTTGAAAAAGAGATACTTGGGACAAAAACACCCCACAAAGTCCTGTAGATGTTAACTGGCTTTTGAAAAGTCATCAAATATTAGTATGACTGACAAGCTTTAAAACAGCGAAATGCCAGACAGAAAATTATCTAAGCATCAGTATCTCAAAGGACACAAAACACTGTCTTCAGTTGTAAAATACATTGTTCTAAAGCTTTTGTGTATGAATCATGGCTTTTTTGTTTGGTTTACTTGTATTGCAGTGATGAGCAGGAAAGCGGAGGAAGGAGACAGAAAGGCAGAAGGCACTCCTGTCTTACTAGCAGGCCCCTAAAAGAGCTCTCAGTTCATTAGAAAAGCCCTGGAGAGTCCCATTCTCTCAAGCTAATCATCCTGGAGAGCTCATTTCTCTGCAGTCTGTCTGTCCGAGACCAACAGAACGGCCCTTTAATCTGTGCAGGCTAAATTGAACCAATGGGGGCTGGCTGAATCATTAAATTAATGAATCATTAAAGTTTGTTTTTTGTGAGAAGCAAGTGTCTGAGTAGAAAAATAACAGTAAGGAAGGCTAGAGCTCTGAAGTGCAGTGGTTTCATGCTGGCTGCACAATATCCATCATAGCACAACTCAGAAATCCATCTTCACATAATGTTTCATCCCACTCTCAGTAAGGCCCTGGATAAGTCCCATCTCTCAAAGTCATATGAGTCAAACTGTACTTATTACTAATTCAGGCTGAGGGGTGCAACAGTATTAAATCTAGCATGAAATACCACAAGCAGCAGATGTCCAGCAACAACTGTTTTCCTACAAATAAACAAACTAGAGCGCTGAATTCTTGAGTAGCATCTAAAGAACACCAAACTTCACTCAGAGACCCAGCAGAGAACTAAAACAAAGCAAAGCATACTGCTTTGAGATGCTGAACTTCCTTATAGGGGCAAAAAATGTCTAAGAAAGTCCAATGATATCAAATTTATATCCTTGAAAGGAAGAGGAGGAAGAAAATGTCCATAGATTGAAACAGCATATTTTATTGAACTTTATGTAAATAAAGATGAGCTTATGTAAGTCCATCATTGTTCACAAAGACGTTCTCAGTGTCAATTCAGTAAAAACACTTTAATTAATGCTTTGAGTAGACACTTTTTACATGTAATCATTTCAAGCACTATTCTCCACAAACAGAGCTATCATCTTCAGAAAAGTTGGGGATTAAAAGACTGAAGAATCAAATATTCCCTTTTTTTAGAGCAACTTGCTGAAACTCCCATTTTCCCCCAGCTGCCAAACACAGCTTTCCCATAAAAGGAAACTACTTTGGATAACTTGAGTTCAGAAGTAAGAAGTCTTTTTGACCCTGACCTGAGAAGTGCCTGCAGCAAAACTCTTAAAGAATGGAAGAAGAAATTTCATGATGAATCCTTATGTTTTCTGCATGATGGGACATGGTGGGCTGAGGCACAAAGAGGAGTTTTCAACTAGGAGAACTTGGGTGAATGTGCTGCTATAACAAAACCATTCTGGGATTAACACCACCCACACAGAGACTTATTGGATCCAAGAGACTTCAAGGCACAGAGTGACTGCTTCATCTTCAGCATCCCTAATGCAGCCAGGACCAATTAACCCCACTGATATTCTGCACCACTCTGTGCCAGAGATTTCTAACCTGCACCCAGCTTAAACCAGTTTGAAATAAGGGAATCAGGAAACCCTATTAATGCTGAGCTATCCAACAAGACCACAAAGAATTCCTTGTTTTACACGTGGAAGTTCAGGGGAAGAATGGAAAAGTTCCTCTAGTAGCCTTCCCAGTTTTGCTATACAACACTTTGCTTGGACACTTCACTGTGCCCAAATTTATTGTGCTGTGCAATGGAATGGCCCTCACTCCTGAGGAGGATGACATGTGCTTTGGGGTGGTGAGAAATACAGCACATACTGAGCACTACAACCACTCCCTGCTGATAGAGTTTGGTACGTTCATTGCTCCGTGCTGAGCCACACCACCATGATGAGTTACCATGAGCTATCTAATGCCACTGCTTAACTATTTTTAGGGCTATTGCTCTCACAAAAGCAAATATTTCCTTAAATATAATTAACGTGTGCATTTTCCACAGCTGCCTTGTGAGCAGAGAAAACATTCCTCCACTCAGGAGCGCTTTGCTTTGGCAGGGAAATGATGCAGAACACTATTCCTGCTACAAAGCCATCACACTACCATCTTCTCCCTCTTTCTTGCAAAAAACTGCTCAGAGTGTTGGCTGAACAAGACAGCTCCACACAAGACAGCTCCACACAAGACTGCCAGATATCAGCCACAAACACTTCACAGATTTGACTGCAAATGCTTTCTAGAATCTATGTCCAGAATTAACTCTCTCAGAAACCTCACCACAGTATTTTAAGTGACATTTAGACCTCAGACACGAAAGGAGCATGTTTTACATCAATGGCACCACTATCTCATTTAATATATTGGGCAGCTGTTGAGTTAGATGTCCCTCCACAACACACAATACTCGTTAGATTGCCTGGAGCTCCTCTCTTTGAGGACTCTGCTAAAGGCAAACTAGTTTGCAAACAGCATGTATTGTATCTGAAATATGGCCAGGAATAGAAGGACAGAATCTAAGGGAGAATATCCTCACACATAAATGCTAAAGAAAAAATAATCCTATGCTTTTTGTTTATTTACAAGGAAGCTGCTCAATTTAGAAAAGACAGATGTCATCCACATTTACAATCTTAAAAATATATATAAATAAAGAGTGCACCTGGCAGCTAAAGTTATTGATTTTCTAATTCCTGTAGTACAATAAATCTGAATAAATTGAATTAGGCACTTTAAAAATACAAATACTTTGTTCCTATAAAATCAGTGCAAGGGATAGAAATGCAGTCTTATGATTTCCATTTCATCTTGATACAAATAGAAGAGATACTTTCTATCAAAAAGTACATGAGACGTGAAAGCTTCCTGCTGGAAAGCACTGCTAAAAGAAGAGATAGATCCTCCTAATTAGGCTTGTCTTGTATTTGTCTCCCTAAAACAGACATGATCAATAGGTGCAGAATAAAATTGATTGCTGCAGCACATTTCATTAGGTGAAGCAAATGTCTCCATAGAGATTAAGCACGTCTTTAATATCTGAAGGTGGTAACACCTGTCTGCTTGAAATTGCGATCTCTCTGGGGCAAGGTTAAAAACCCCCAAAACAACCCAGATTACTAAAAGCTGCACAAGCCTTACTGCTGTCTCCCCCACTCCAAATCACCAAACCCTGTATTACACAAATTATCTTTAGGGCCCTTTATCTAATTATTATCTAATTGACCCTTTGTACTAGCACTAAATGTCACATCCGTCCCTAGCAACAGCTGCTCGACTGAGCAAGGTCCTGTCTGACACATATTTCTGCATGGGAGTCACCCTGGAGCTCCAGCAAAGAGCAGCTGTGGAGACAGGGAATGGTGGTCCTGCACAGCCAAGATGGGAAGGGGAGGAGGGATTCTGCAACCTGGAGGGGTGTAGGGGGAGCATCTGCAGAGCAGGTCCCCTGCCAGAGGGAGATAAATGGCAAGGGCAGTTCCCAAGTAAAGGGCTGAGCACAGATTTACTGCAATTACTGCCCCGTGGGTGCCTTCTCCCAGCTTCCTCTCACCACAGGATTTTTTCCACATTGCCAAGGCGCCGTTTTAAAAGAAATGCAGCCAAATGGTGAATAATGGGCCAGTGCAAGGGAGTGAGTCAGGCAGGGATGGCTGGATGGATGGATGGATGCATGGATGCATGGATGGATGGATGGATGGATGGAACACATCCATTCCACTGCATGTGGGGAGTCTGATTGCACCCGATGAGCTTCGCTGGTGGTTCTCATTTCCAAAAGGGGTTCTTGGTTACTCTTCTGTTTTCTCCAACCACCTCACCTGTGCATGAGGGAATGAGAATGCAGAAGATGGGTCTGGCACCACAGTAACTGTTTTGCAGCACTATAAATGACTAACAGAGGATGTGAAGCCCTGAAAAATCAGTCCCACTATTGTTTTATGTTTTCTTTCACAGAAGGGTAAATAAAAATGCTTCTTGGAAGCCAAACAATAGGATGGATCAGAAAAAAAGCAGCTGAACCAGCACTACCCCTTCATCCTGCACCTTTGCTGAAGCGGGAACTATTACAGGACTTAAGCTACTTGGAATGGCATGTAGCAATTTTCTGCCAGCAAAAGCCCTGAGCTGAGGAATGACTCTGCACCCAGGCTCAGATCCTGCTAGAGCTTCCACACAGCCAGAGATTCATGAAACGTTCCTCCACCCATGTTGGAGGAATTGTTTTCATTGTAACCACAGTCGCACCATCTGTCTGAGTTGCCTAAACAGTACCATGTGCACAGTTTGAGCTGCCCTCTCAGTACAGATATTTACATGCTCTTGCACAATACACTTACTGAAAGATGGATGAAAAGGAGGCATAATCCTACTGAGGCAGCTGCAGGGAAAATTTAAGGAGAGGCATTTGGATTTGGCATGACTTGGGATGTTCAGCAAACCATTAAAACATTCTCATCAACAATCCACAAGCACATCCACATCCATGATGGGAAGGTAGACGCCTGGGAAACAACATTCCCATGTTCCCCTTTCCTACTGAAATTCATTTCTGTTGTCAACTAAAAGTTTAAGTCCTGCAAGAGATGACTAAAAGGTGGTAAGTTCTTCACTACATGTGGATTCTGACTCGAGAAAATTTCAGTCAACTTCTGATACTAACTTGGAAGAACCATCACTGTAAATAAGTCACTTGTTAATGGTGCCTTTTCTAAAGTAAGGTTTGTGACCACTTCACTCTTTTCATGTTCTCCCTTCAGACCAGCTGCAAACTAACAATGAAAAAACACAGTTTGTACCTAAGCAAAATCCACACAACTGGCATGGAAAGACTAAGAGGGTAGCTAAAAGTACCATCCACCAGTTTCTGGGACTGAGGTTTTTGTCTCCACACTCTCAGACCTGAGAAATCCATGACAAACAGTTTTTCTGGGTTGTGACTAATCGTTCCCAGCAAAAAGAGATATTGGCCAGCCTTGTCTAAACAAACCAGATGAGGCATGTTCAGGAAAGGTGTTAGCTAATGTTTTAAACACCACTTAGCTCCTACTTTAGGTAAACAGCTTAGCTAAAGCAGTTGGTAAACACTGGCCATTTTTCCTAGCCTGGACAGTGGCAGAAGTTGCTTTGTTCAGATTTTCACTCTGGTGGTTTATATGAACTATTCTGCTTTAAACAATTCCACAAATGGCATCCGCTATGATGTCCACCAGGAATTTTCTTCTCAGGTATGGCAGGGCTACACCACAGGATGAGCACATCCATACCTTCCCCCTCCTTACCACCTACCCAGAAACAACAGGCTTCTACTGAGGTGGGATGAAGTAAGCCCATCCACTAAGATAAAACAAGGCTTGCAAATTGAGGGAATATGTTTTGTTGAACTGACATAACAGAAAAAGCAACTTAGAGACACACAGACTGTTTTCTTCACTTCTGTCTCTGCCCTTGGACCATCGCATCTCCAACAAAATTTCTTCCTCTAATGAGGTGAAGAGCCCTGCTGGAACCTGCTACTTACCATTGTCTAGATGACCACCCTGAGGTACTGCCAAGATTGCACCGAGGTTTTAGGGATCTACTTTTATATAATATGAATCTCAAACACCTGACAATTTATTTAAAGGAGACTCACTTATAATGGGACTAACTCTTTTTCAAACCTGCAGGAAGTTACAACAGAGGTGTTTTTGGGGTAGTTTTGGTTTACAGGGAAGAACCTCCTCAGGGTTCAGAAAGGAAAACTGACTGAAATTGATGTTATCCTCTAAATGTACAGATGAAGAATAAAAGCAATGAAATGAGGATGATGCAACTTAAAAAGGCTTCACTAAATTCAGGGAACTAGCTTCAAAAAGAAAACACTGAAAAGCTGCCAGAGAGAAAGGACAGAAGTAGGACAGAAACAGGACAGTATACAAGAAGGTATTAGCTGCTCAGATTCACAAGTTTCGAAAATCCAACGCAGAAACAACTTCTTGTGGCTAAGTATGAATGCTAAGTAACAGCAATCCTCTCTTGCCCCTAAATCAAAACCTACATCACAAGAGCAATGCATGTACTGAGGGACATGAAAGATGAAAAGGGAATATTCTATATATATATCAGAAGGAAGGAATCAATGATTGAGAGAGACTAAAGTAACCCATGCTTTCACTGCTCCATGTCTTTACAAAAAACCCTTAGCTATGACCAGAAACTTCGCACAATTCTAAAAATCAGTCAAAAACACAAACTAGAATAAGGAAGGAAGCAGCTAAAAAATATAAGACAGGGTAAGCGCAGTCAAGCCCACAGTTCTGGTGAAATCCAATACTGAATTTAATCAGAAAAACACAAACCTTGCTAATCATCTTCAAGAATCTCCCATTAACATTAAATACTCAACAAAATGGGAAAGTGAAATGTTGCAATTCTCTCTAGAAAACTAAGGCTTTGGGGAATAATTAGAAGCAGAGGGTGAAAGATGTGGATTAGTTTAAGAAGAAGGAATGTGAGAGGACTACAGTAACTCAATATATTCTAGTGATATTTAAAGAAGACAGCAATTAATCATTCATCACATTTACAGAGTAAAAGACAAGTAGTTGGCTCTATTTGCAGAGGAGAAGGTTTATTAAGGTCAGACTCTAGGGAATTTTTCCCTAAATATGGACAGTTAAGGATGGGAACATGTCCCAGGAATACTTGTTGAACTGTGTTCACTAAAAATGCTTATGAATAAAAAAAACCAGCTTTCAGGAACATCTTGGTATATTCAGTTGTGCCACAAAAA
>VYXD01000331.1:263003-292037 GCA_013397195.1 Hylia prasina | reverse complement strand
AAAAAAAAAAAAGAGTGAGTCATGAAAAATGAAGCTGTGTAGTTTCTTGAAGTCCCTTCCAGGGGCAGATTAAATTTCTGATTCCCAAAGGCTTCAGGAACAAACCTGAGCTGGGAGGGAGGGGGAAAATAAAAGAACAAAGCAGAAGAAAGCAAAGCCCACCTGCAGGTAGCTGCTAGTCTCACATCTTGTGGTTCTTTTAGAAAAGCTGAACTGACTTTGCAAAAAGATTCAGAGAATATGCTTTTTTAGGACAGTGATTCAAATCTGAAGCTGTGCTATGGGTGCTCCGAACTGCTCTCAGAAAAGCCTCCTAGTTGGCTCTTTAGGCTGAGAAAACAGCCTTCACAGCTAAATCAATGCTCCTGAATACTATTCACTGCTCTTGACAGCAATGACACATCTTAGAACGTTAAACTACTTCACTTGAAAAACAAGCAAAATCCTGCTTGCAATGAGGGATAATCTATGTGACCCATATTAGACAGGGACTGAACCAAAGTTCTCTTTCTTTAAGCTGCCAGCAGCTCACAGACCCTTGCATTTAATCAACTACTGGAGCCGGGGAAACATTTCCTTTGCCTGAGCATTGCTGTAGTGACATCACTGGTGTGAAGAAGAGAATTTGAGTGATGACTGCCACCAGAAATTTCTGTGCCACTGGGGTGGTGTTTAGAACAACTAAGCAGAAAGGCTCTCTCGACTGAGATGTGCTGCTTATTATTATCTGCTGGACAACAAAATTTACTGACAGTCAGTGAATGAACTCAAAAAATGAATGTTTCTTTCTCTTCCCAAGATAAAAATGCCACTCCAGTGAAAACAAATTTTTCTCTTGCCTTTTGTTTTAAATAAAACATCACAAGTGTTTTTGCAGCCTCCTCCTTCCTACAACAGGAGACACATCTATGCAGACATCATACATTATACTATTACCATAATTACCTGCCACAAGCAAGGCTTCTTCTACCTGAGTAAAGAACAATGCTGCTTACACCACCAGCTCCTGCCTGCATGCCCTGTAGGAGTCAGGGAACATCTTTCCTCTGCCAAGGACTAGTAAATGTTTCTAATTATAGCTAAAAAAACCTCTAGTATGGAGGGAAGTTGCTGTCTGCCATAACATTTATAGTAGTTATACACATTAAAATGTTGGAGAAACATGATCTAGTGATACAGTGAAACTGGCTCAGTAAGAACTGCTGTGAGATTGGGAGGCTGATACAAAGGTATTTTTAACCAAGCAGTTGAAAGCAGCCCTCCAATAGTTTGCTGCTCATGAAATTAGTAAGTCATACAAACAAAAGTATTTTGGGAAATTCAAATTCAGGATTGTTTTTGTGGAAAGAAGAACACGTTCCCTATGAATGAGGCTTTGGTAAGTTTAATGCTAACCATGTATTGTAAATACTCTTCTGTAAAGCCACACAGCTACAACCCAGCATGGTGAACACAGACTGTGTGCAAAGTTTAACATGTTTAGTTGGTATGCAGATAGAACATCAAGCTATGACTAAACCTGCTTTATGTTTCTTTTCTTCTGACTATTCTTGTGGAAGACAATGAACTGAAAAAACCCTGAATTACAGGCTGACTTGAGATCTGTATCTTATTTTGGATCACTTAAGCTACATCCCTGGATTTTTGCTGTAGTATTCTACAGTTATTACAAACATAACAGATGCTCAGTGTACTTCCATTGCCGTCAGCAGCACTGCATATTCCTACAGTTGTCCTGAAACACAAATGCTTAGCAAAGCTTTCTAGGGAAGCTCCTCAGCTTGTGGGTTGGTTAAAAGGAATAATGGGAATTGTAAGCATTTATAAGTACCTTATAAAACAGCATAATAAAAAATAAATTTATCCAAGCAGTAAACTGAACACCTGTCAAAGGAGAGAAACAAAACTCAACAAGAAGCCCAGTTCAGTGGCTCCTACCCACCTATACCTTTACGTTATCTCTAGCACAATATTATCTTGAAGAAGTGCCCTCACACTATAGTTCCTTGAACTACAAAATTTCCACAGTTCCCACACAATAAACAAAACCCAACTGCAGATTCTCTGAAGGGAAATTAACATTAAAGAAAGAAGCCCTAACAAAGAAATACAGTTCCATTCAGTGAGGAATGACACCCTACAGTCAACACCTTCGGACCACTCCATAGTCTAAAATCTGTGCTAATAAAAATCCCTCAGGAGGGGAAGCTGAAAATTCTTTTCTACACCTTAGGCTTGGACTCCACCAACGCCACTGAGGCCACCTCTCAGCAGTTACTCTAGAAACCTTGCCAGGGCAAAATTAGTCCATGTCACCTCTCCTTGAACAGGCAGCACATGGCATATGCCTCACATCACCATCACTGTGGTGGGTTTGATACTAGAGTATTAGAAGAGCTAAAGTCAGGTTTACTCTACTATCGATCAGTGTCTCTGAAAAAGCTGAATTTATAACACAATTTTTATGACTGCTTTGTCATCAAATGGCTTCCAAGCAGTTTACATGTCTAATATCAGAGAAGTCCTAAAAAGTTTAGTTTCAGTATAAATCCTGTTTTTACACTGTGTATAAAAAAGCATATCTCAGTGAAGAATTCAACATGGTTTCCCCAAATCTGTCAGCTTTGAGTGCCAGAACTTAACTTTCCAGCCACACAATTGGGAGATGCATATGCTCACTAGTTGTAAAGATTCTGTGTTAACAACTATTTTACTTTTTGTTTCAAAAATAAATTACTGTTTCTGAAAGCTTTCTGTACATTCCCCAAGATCAGGAAAAAAAATTAGAAGGGAAGCTACAAGCAAAATCTAGATTAATATATTTTCAGAGATGCACTTCACTTGTGAGGTATTGCTTATTTTTACAAAAAAACACACTTAAGCTGAAGAAGAGACATTCATCTCTTGCTCACATGGTACACAGCATTGCATAGTGGAGTATTTCCTTAACTTTGAAAAAGTGACTTTTGCTAGCAACACTGCTCATGGGTGGCCCTCCATCCCTTTGGTCACAAACAATTGCCGTGTCTGTCAAGTTTGGAGAGAATTTATTGGATATCAGCTGCTAAAAGTTTCTGACATTGGCAGTTGGAAAGCACCTCCTACAAACTTGGCTTCCCCCACCTGCCCCCTCCTCTGGAAGTCACGACACACACCCTCAGGCTGTCAGGGCTCTTCCCCAGGGTGACACAAGAAGTCCCATGTCCCTCACGCAGCACAAGGCAGCGATGCTGGAGAAAGAGCTGCACCCAAGTGGCTCTGCAGTGCTCAGAGCAAGCTGCCCAGAGAAACACAGGGTCCCACCTCATAACTGTATCTTGCTTCTCTGTCTCCACAGCATTTCTGGGACACATTCAGCCTCCCCCAGAGGATGCATCTGCCCGAAGACTCACAGGAACAAATTCTCACGGTGCCAAGGGAGCCACAGGCAACACAACAAATGACAGCTTCACTTTCAGTTTTCCAGGAATGTGCAAGAGAGGTTTATGCTGGCTCCACTGGAAGCTGTGCTGCAAACAGGGCTTTTACAGGACTGTCTCATGTTCCTGGGAAAAACAGTTTATTTTCTAGCAGATGTCATGGGAACAGCTTAAGAGCAAGGATACTGGCATGTTCCTCCAGTGTTCAGCAGAAGCTGGCTTCATGTCCTCGGGCTATGGCCATGCCCTTACCCTACTGCCAGCAGGGAATGGGGTAGTGAGGTGACACAGGGACCTCAGTGCACCGAGTAGGATTTTTATCTCATGAACACAGAGGCTGGTTACAGGCTGGCTGGCATCGTGGCCTTTTCCATCATTCTGATGCATTTCCTGCCTCAAAGGCTCTGGTTATGTGAATTAAACTGTGACTGGAGAGGCCCTGAGGCAGCTGAGCAGGATTCCAAATCCCACTGTCCACCATCTCCTTCCCTCATGAGGCCATGCCTCATGTGACTTAAGTGCCAAACCCTGATTTTTCAGTAAAAGGAAAGCACAAATGAGAGCAGACATTTAGCACATCTGAAGCTGAAGAAGGAAGGGAGACAGCCAAAGTTCAGTACACAAGGAGGGGTTGATTTACACATCCTAGATGTTTTCTGCTCTTACTGTGGCACCCCATTTCCCTGTCCCCTGGCAAGGAAGGGCCATCCAGGGCTGGTTCACAGCAATGGCCACTAAGCCACCACCCCCTTCACACTGGGCACCCAATTGCTGCTTCTGGTCCCAAGTTTTGCCTGTCTTATCCTCAGAGGGCATGAACTTGGGCTGCTTCCCTCTCCCCAGATGCTATTGTATGCAATTTCTGGGAGCCTCAGTGACTTTTGAGACCTCTTCTGCATTGTCAAACATGGTAGAAAACCAGCAAGCTGGTTTAAATGTATCCTGGTGAGGGAATGAGGTGAATTCACAGACAGTGTGATCACACAGCCTTATTTGCTTGGAAAATCAGGCTGAAAATCCCAAATAGAAACAGAAAGGCCTGTCAAAGGTTGTTTCTAAGATCTGCTGGAATGAGAATGTGGGTTATGAGGAAGAGCTCCAGGAGCTGACCTGCTTCCTCCCCCATCCCACACACAGGGTATGGCTGAAGGTTCTCCTTGCCAGCACTATGGGCACTGCAACACCCTTGGCCTGGCCCAAACCACAGGGGTTTATGTCCCACAGGAGACCAAGCATTAGACAGAAAACGAGCAGACACAGTGAGGGAAGTTAACCAGGCCCATCCTGCAGTACAAAAATCACATTCCTTCAGACCCCAAAGCCCCAGTGTTCTCTCCAGTCACGGTTGGGCTTTTTTTACCCTACATAAATAATAGACTTCCCCTTTTTAAAAATGAAATTCAGAACAAAGCCCATCAGTACCCTGTGATCAGAGGGGTTTCCAGTTTTGCTTTCTCCAGCCCTCCACAATCCCCCTCTGCAGGATCACCTCCTTCTCACACATGTCCACCCTTGGCATTTAAAAGTAACAAGAAAATCCCCAGGACCCAGTTGAGCCCCAATCACAGGCACCCTGCACCTGCACTCCAGACAGCACTAAACACAAGGCACAACGCTGATTTGTTTCTAGTAGTACACAAATTTACTAGAAAAAACCTCACAAGTAAAACAGGCTGAAGCTCCAGGCATTCATAATCTGTTCACAGAAATACAGCCATGCTAGCCGGGCTTCATTTGTTGTTTAAGCATATGCAGTCTCGGATCCCTAAACTGTCAGCAATTGCACTGGCATACAGACAACTGACAAAACCACTCAGCCTCTTTTGCAAAAATTCCCAGTCCTCCCATGATGTTCCAATTAAATCTGCTACTAATATCTGTCAGCTTTGCGAATAATTTCACATAATTCACTTGGGCAGAAATCTTACTTACAAATCCATGACTGCGATTGAAATAATCAACCATCACTCACTTTCACACCATAACACAGCCACATTTCATCCCATTAACTGTCCCTTCAATGCCCCACAGTGCTGCCCCAGTGACACTTTTCTGTGTGTTCGTTGAATTCCAATATACAGAGGAACATGTGAAAGTGGAGGACCCAGGGCAGCAGCTGATCATCTTGGGGTCCAGCACAGCTTTCTTCACAGCTGAAGGATTGCCCATAGACTTTCTTAAGGATCTTCTCCCATATGGAATTAAGAAGAGCATATACACTCATTAACTCTGATGCTATCTGTCTATCTTCTTCCTAACCTGGGAAAATGATTGATTAAGAATCATGAATCTACCCTAGACCAGAAAAGCACAGATATTAAAACGTGCTCAATGGTTCCATAAGCATGACGAGGTGCAAATCTGACCTGTTGGTAATGATAACATTTTTGTCTGCTTTCTAATTTCCTTTAACTCAGAGAAAACACATGGCAACCAGTGCAGCATGCAAAATTAAACCTTGGCCTAGCAATCAGAGACAAAACAGTCAACAAAAGCTGAAGAATTTCTTTCATCTCCTGGTTTTTGTTTAAGAAATGAACATCCACTTTGAGCTTTACATTGGGAAGCTTTTGATGTTGCAGGGCAATAGAAAGGAAACCTCTGCAGAAGTTTGCAGCTCATGCTCTGTTGGCAGAGGGTAAACTTTCCTTATGAGAGCAGGAACAGGACAGGAGGACCCCTCTTTGCCCCCAGACTGTACCCGTGGCCTGGGATGCATTTATATTACCTGCCCTGACATATCACACAGTGGTGCAGTACTCTTCTAGTAAGTGGCCACATTCCTTTTCAGAGGTGGGTGCAATGACTCATTTTCTATATATAGACTTGTTGAAGTACAAAATGCTCCTGCTTTTTTTCCCCTTGTAGTTGTTCTCAACATATGCTTTTCCATTCCTCATTATTATGTTACTGAAACAGTATGCTGAATATTTATGAGACTGAAATACAAGTTAACAGTGCCATTCCTCATAAATGTAGATGTTAAAAGTTTCTCATCTTTACTGTAAAATTTTCATGATTCAGAAGTAATCTAACAAGAGCATTCCTAGACAAATAATTTCCTCTACCAGTTTGTCATGTCCAGCTTAGTTGTTCAAGGGTTACAAGACTAAAAACAAATCCATCTATGTTTATATATAGTAATACATTAGAATATAATAGAATGCAGTCAACAAGATAAATCTCTTTTGTGTATTCTCCACTTGTCTGTAAACCATCTGCAGCTGGGAAGTTTCATTGTTAGAGGTCCATTAATGAGATCAATACAAGCTATATCCACACAGGATTAGTTGGGTCATATGCTATTGAAAGACTCTTGGGTTCAGCAAACTGTTTTGGTTCTCATGCCTAAGCATGCCCCTCCTTTCCTCCTCCAGCAATCCAAAACCTGGAAATGGAAGCATTCCCATTTTTCCTCAGTATCTACTTACACACACAAAAATCAGGCAATAAATAGATTCAGGGATTCTAAATTTATCTTCAGTGGATACTCTGGTAATGATGGGGGGGGTATGTAAAAGGGAAGGCTCTCTGCCAGATATTGCATCTCCTGTATTTATGAACTGACTTTTCCCCTGCTTTTCTTTGTGACTTATCTCAGGTCTAGTTATGCATTCAGCAGTTTTAGTTTTGGCTCCTGAGCAATCCCAGCTGCAGTTGTTGCCACCTCATATCAATAGCACTTCATGGCTCTCTTGTACCCTCTACTCATAGCCAAGAAGTCATAACTTCTATTTCTGGATAATAAGAGGTGCAGGTGGAAAAAAAAAATTAACAGACAGCAACAATAATTTTAAAAACACTCCCTCCACTTTCATCCCCTAGTGTAAAGCAGCAGAAGGACAATAAACACAGAGCTGCAGAGAACAAAAGTCTGCTTGTTCCTCTGGGGAAGAAAAAACCATCAAAATGTGCATTTGCCATAAAAGAAACACTGCCTTTCTGGTTGTGTCTGAACTCACATGACAGATACAAGTTGACATAATGCTGCAGTTATTTATCACACAGTTGTTTAAAGATGCCTCTTAATAAAACACAGTAATCACACAGAGTACCACAAATCCACCAGACCAGGAAAACTAATATTTACTCAATACTAAATACCTAATGACCATGCAAGCCTCTGAGGAACCAAATTTGGTTACTGCTTTGTTACTTGGAAAGCCAGAGCTTCAGAGAAAATAGATTATTTGGATTTTTTACCAAGCTATTCAGCTTTACATTTTCCATCAGCCAGTCACAGCACACAAGTTTTCTGTTTCCAGAAAGACTGTGTCTTTCAACACATCAAATGCTAGTAAAATGGATTTTTACCTTTGCATTTAATTTTTCATTCGTTTAGCACTCATGGAGAAACAGGAGAAAGGGTTTGAAGAACAAAGCAGACCTTGACCCAAGTCATGTCTGTGCACCAGGAGGTAAGGAAGGAGCTGGAGGAAAGCAGGGTCCTTTGCTGTACCCTTTGTCCTTTGCTTACACCCCTCTTTTCCTGCCCAGGTGGCATTTCCTGCCTTGCCCTTGCAAGGGACAGCATGAAGAAGCCTTCATCCACTTTTCATCTGTTTATTTAATGAATTTACACAGTCATACTCTGGCCCTACGTATACCACATAACCTTTAAAAAAATTAATTGTTAACTGCAATTTTTATCACTCAGAGAGAAAAGTATTACTGAGAGGCAGCTTTCCTCTCAGAGCAGTTTCTGTGCAGGTAGAGACACTCTAGCACAGTGCAGGCCTGTGTTAGAACTCCAGAGCTAGCTTGGATTGCAGGAAAAGGACAAACAGATCAGTGTGAGCTTTTGCTTGAGGAAATGGCTCATTTTCCCCTCACCACTCGGTGCTGCTTTGTACAGCAGTGGGAAAACCTGAATTTGAAGAAATTGCAATTCAACTGAAACAGGCAACAGCTGAGGCAAAAATCTTCACATACATTATTTGCTCAGTTCTACCCATTAGGCAAAGATATGAGCTATAAACAGCAGGAAGGAAGAAGGCTGCTTTGGGATACTGGGAATACAGTATCACTAAATGCAATTGGCTACACATGGATAACACCCATAGAGTTTCTGCATACACAGTTATGTGATCTAAGTTACCCTTTCTTACTCAGAATCTGAGAGATCTTGAAACCCTAACATGGAATTCTCTGAAAAGTGCCAAATTGAATGTTTGGGGATGGTAAAAGGGAGAAACAGGGTCAGGGATGATTACAGAAGAAACAGAGAATATCATCTCTCTGCATATAAACAGAGTATTGCCCGCATCTTCATTAGTGGGTGCTGTTCTGAAATGGATGTGGGATAATTAGAAAAAGACAGGGAGGGAAGAGATAAATAGCAGCAGTACAAACCGGCTTTTTTTACAAGAAGAGATTACCCAGATGAGGACTTTGTAGCCTTTAAGAGAGATCACTGTGGAGAAGAATATGATTATGGTCTAGTATGAGGAATAGAACAGAGACAGTGAGCAGGAACAACTGTTCTCATGATGCAAGAAATAGGGGGCACCAAATGAAATGGTTGGACAGTTTGCTTAAAACAAGAGGGGCCAATTTTATTTTTTTTTTATTATACACTACATAATTAAGTTGTGGAACTTATTGCCACAGGATGTTTTGAAAGCCAAAAGCATAAATGGATTAAAAGAAAAGCAATTAGAGAAATTCATGGAAGAAAGGTCCACCATGGGCTATTAAATACAATGATGCAGATACAACCTCTGGCTGAAGCAGAACCCAAATGGCTGGCTGCCAGAAGCTGGGAAAGAATACTGCTCCTGCTGCTGTTGTTCTACAGTGGCCAGCAGCAGATGCTCTGGGAAAAGAAAGTGAAGCGCCAAGCTTTGGTCTGAGTCACAGAAGGTCTTGTCTGTGACCCAGTGTAGCTGTTTCAATGCTCTTCTGAAATGGACTAATTTGTCTTTGATAATCTGATGCTTATTAATATCCAAATTTAATTCCTTCCCTATACCACAAATTAACAGAAACATTACAAAGAGCAATTATTTAAAGTAATGTGATTACTTATACTTCATACTTTCGATTTTCTTTTATCTGGGCATTGCTACATGACTTAAAAGCCACTTCAGCTAAACCTACTGCTGCATGAAATTTCATGTCCATGACAAAAGCTTTCTATGCCACTACAATAATGCTTCCATGTTGAAACCAGAAAAACATCTTGCTAAATGCACAACAGTTATTGCTTGGAGGAAGAGAAATGTATTAAAGCAATGAAAGGCCCCATCTTCTCTCACATATATCAGTAAAAACTAAATCCAGTGCAATGAATTTCCATAAATCAGTAGTGCTGTAGAAGGGCAGGATCACCTCCTAAAAGCCATTAAAGACATGCTAGATTGTCTCAACAATACAAATTAACAATTGCATTCTTGCAAGTTTCTCTAAGGGCAGTGCAAATATGCAGAAAAATCCATTACTGAAATAACAGCTAATCAATAATTCAGGGCTATGCAGAAATGCATATGCACGAGGCAACACAAATCACTGTCAGCTTCTGGAGTTCTTCTTGTTTCTGCTTTAATGTTTCCCTAGCATAGCTTTAGAATACTCAGTTATTCAGGTGCTTAAGGAACAAGATGAAGCAATTTTATCAAAGTGAGATTTGTTCCTCCTCTGCATTTTCAAAAAACAGGGAAGATGAGATTCAGGTAGGTGGACAGGTTTGAAGTGAGAGCGATTTGCACTAAATCTTTTACAACTTTGTAAGAGTCTCCAATATTTGAAAAGTGCCCATTCCACTTCTCTTTTAGACGCTCCTCACAAAAGAGGCTGGAGAGGGCCCTGTTCTCATGCTTTCCACAAGATATTTGTGGGGGGAAAGTACATACTGAGAAAATAGTTAAATGAAGGAAAATGTTATATCACCCCAAAGGGATCGCTCTTAAATTCAAGATTCACATTTAAAAGAGTTAGCATGGTTGGCTTCTAAAGCAAGTCCCTAAAATAAGCTGCAATAATGAGCTATTGAACATAGAAGGGGCAGCTTAACCCCAACTCCACCTTCTCTGGTTCCTCTGCCTGGAGTATAAGGTCTGTGTAAGGTCTGTGTAAGGTCTGTGTAAGGTCTGTGTAAGGTCTGTGAAGGGATGGTTGTTAATTCCCCTCCTTTGAGAGGGCTTCAAGCTGCAGACCTCGGATGCA
This sequence comes from Hylia prasina, assembly GCA_013397195.1. Taxonomy (NCBI): domain Eukaryota; kingdom Metazoa; phylum Chordata; class Aves; order Passeriformes; family Sylviidae; genus Hylia; species Hylia prasina. The sequence goes on along the minus strand of VYXD01000331.1, from coordinate 281,454 downwards.
AAGGGGAGCATTGGAGCAATCAGCTCCCAACCTCCAGAGGTAGATGCTACTCTCACACAATACTGTAGGTTTTCTATAGGTAGTAGATAGATATATACTCACTCTGATAATGGTGTAGAGCTCTTTCTCAGAGGCTGCACTTCCCAGAGTTACATGCAGGGGAGAACTGGAAGCCCCACAGGTGTCAGTGTGGTCCTATCGCTGAAATTCCCAATGCCCACAGAGCATCATGGGGTTTCCTGCAGCATCTTTACAGCTAAGAGAAACCAGGTTCTGCCTCATGCTGAAAAATATCTCATCCAGATCAAGGTGATTCAAATATAATGAGCTCTTAATGCTGGATGAAAAACTTGTAGTAAGGGACCATAGGAAAGGCACAACTTCAGCTTCCACTCCATCTCTGGGTAAAACTGCTCAGTTACCATGGGAACACGTCTTCCCACAGTACCACAGTCTCCCATCTACCATGACAAGTGCAATTCAGCACCTCAAAACAACCCCTGCTTTGAACAGTTCCCCCTCTCCTCTTGCCCAGGCACACAGAAGCATGCATGCACACACAGGACAGGCACAGAATGACTCCCTGCTACTGCCTGGGATGCACAAGTACAATAGAGCCAGAATTATGCACTAAGTGAGGGAAAAGCTCAAGGAAAATGCTTTATCTTTTCGCCAGCTGGTGTCAATCTAAGGCCACTTGAGCCACAGCTTCTCCAAAGAAATCAAGGGACCCTAAGGAAATGCAGCTTGATAGGCTTTTTTACACATGCCAACCTGCTTCTTACAAACGAGCCTGAAATGTTCTCAACTGACCATCACCATAAGAATATGAATAAATATTTTAATCTCTAGACAACTAGGGTAAATTTGTGGCATTTGGGAGCAGCAACCTTCCTCTGAGACCGTGACATATTATAGCAAGAAGGAGTGCAGTATTGAAATCCATACAACCTCCTGCCTTAAACACACATCAAGCCCTATTTGTAACAAGCATGGTTTACCTGGAAGCTTGGAAATGCCTGTTGGAAGTGGGGAGGACAGGTAATCCATGGCATGCTGGATCCAGTTCATTTAGGACTGTACATCACACATGTGATTAGGTGAAATGGTGAGAGAGAAGAGATGGCCTATGCTTCCAGTTATTCATCACAGTGAAACTTTTTTCAAAATTTTTCATGCCAAATGCTAATGAAGTGTGTGGACAATTCAAACTTAAAAAGAAGCAATTTCAGGGAATCCTTACAGAAAATGATGATTCCATATCAGTAACTGTGTGGTATGTAGTTGATTAGCTATTTATCTCCAGACCGACAAACACTCAAATTATTAAGAAGAATCAGTCTGATCCTAGACAAGAGGGCAGGAATCCAATGACTGAAGAAAGTTACTTTATCAACAAATAGATGTTGGATTTAACACCAATAATCTATGACACCTTTTATCTCTGGACCTCAGAGCACTTTAACAACATTAATTAGCCTTGTGACATAGCTCTGCTACTCATTTTATGAGCAGAGCAACTTTATGGGCACACAGCAGTTAAGTGGCACACACGAGGTCAAAGGAGAGCTCCAGTATCCAGCCACCACATCTGTCTAGCAACTCACTCCACTAGTAATATATATAATATATTATATTAAATATTTTAGATTTATCAGATCAGGTCCCATGCTTGGGTGGATAATCTGAGTCAAGTTTCAAGGATCTGATATTTCCCACAAGTAGACAGCCAGGATCTGCAAAGCATTCCCCATAGTGTAAATTTACACCAACATCCCACTGGATTGCAAGTCTCAGAACCAGCATTTGGAGCCTCAGAAGTCTTGCTTTCCCATAACTGAAGTCAGTATTTTGTGGAGACTCCTAATGCCATACAGATACCACAGTGCACTCATTCCCTCCCCTGTAACCTCTGACTAGAACTGAGAGACCATAACCAGCCAACACCACGGCAAAACCCAGTTTTGCATAAATGATTGTCAGGGAACTGTGGCTGAGAGGAGGAGCACGAGGAACGAGCCTTAACACCACACTTCTACTAAAGTGGGCATAGGCACAAAGAGAAGCTCTGCTCAGTCTATCAGCCACAGACAGGTGTTTTCCTCTCCTGCTGAGCTGAGAGGGAGCAGCAATCGAGGTGCTCAAATGTGTAACGTGTTCAGATCTGTCACCAACCTGTAGTGTGACTTTTCACATGCTACTTCACCCTTGTGTTTGTTCCTTCTTTAATAAAAAAACTGACAGAACAACTGTTTTTCCAAATTCAGCCTCCTCTACTATTAAGTTTGGGAGATAAGCTCCCTCAATTCAGTATGTATGGAGCTGCACAGATCAAAGACGTCTCCTTTTTTGAAAATACTGTAACCAATTAACAAAAAATAATGCCCTGAGATGTTCTTTTTGCTTGTTTGGGTTTTTTTTTTTAGTTGTTTGGTTGGGATTTTTTGTTGAGGTTCACAAACTGACTGCTTTATTATTATTATTATTAGCTTCAGGTATCCAGATCTCTTTTTAAGGTTCAGATCACTTTAAAGGTAAAGACACAAACTTCAAAACAAAACAGAAAATGCAATTTACCTCTCCTCTCAGCTGTTTTTCTTCTTAGACGAACTTGAGTGACCTTGTGAATGAGTTCATCAGCTCCATCTCAAAACCAGCATTTTAATTTCTCCTTTTTGAGCTCAAGAAGCTAAGTAACAATTTGACTAATTTTACCTGTCTACTTACAAAGAAAACAAATCAGTATTTCATTACAGAATCACAAGGTTGGAAGAGACCTTTAAGATCATCGAGTCCAATCCATGGCCTAACACCTCAACTAAACTAAACCGTGGTATTGAGTGCCACATCCAATCTTCTTTTAGGTACATGTGATGCAAGAACTGCTGTGTAGTTGCACCATGTGGAGATTAGGAGTATCTTAATGCATCACAGCTGCCCCAAGCTCTCTCAGAAAGCCTTAGATGCTGACATTTTGTAATTGTAAATACATGACATGCCACAAACCCCCTTCCCCAAATGCTGCCTGTAAGCACTGACTAAACAACAGGGCCTGGGGCACATCTGCAGGTGTGCAGAATGCAGAAAGTGCTCTTTGATTGACACACTGGAGGGAGGACTGGATACTACTATATAAGAACAGAGCACCTTCTTTTTTTCCTTGCAACTGCATCCCAGGTTGCTTAACTAACAGGACTGCTCTTTGCATGGGAAGATGATCTATTTATTTAGCCTGCTTAAATTCTGTAACTAACTGAGAATTATAACTTGTTCTCCTCAACAAACACACAAATTATGGTGTAAATACCAACCAGTTTTACCCAAAGAAAGAAGTGTCAGAAAGGGACAAGTCTTGAACAAAACCTTTTTCCAAGCACAGTGACAGCCCCTCTTGGTGAAGAAGCAAGCTCAGGACTTCCTGGAAGCCATCAAGCTTATCAACACCCAGGGAAGAACAGCTGTGAGACCAGTGATTTGAGGAAAGAAAGGTGAGAGAAAAACTCATTACAATAAACAACTTCCAGTTCCCTTGGGGACACTCCACACTGTCCTACCCCTCCTCAGTGTTTTTTTCATCCTGTGACCAGCAATCATGAGGTCAATTCAGCGCTCAACTTATCATGGTGACACCATGCCACGAGGTTCAAATGCCTCCCCACTACTCTCAGCTGGCACAAAACATCAAACCTAGGCTCTCATTTCCCCCAAATTAGAGAAAGGCAGGGCAGCAGTGAGGCAAAAGGACGTACAGAGTGGTAGGTGCTTCCAGGATCTTCCTGTAGCTTGGTGAGTGGAGAGATTTTAGCAGATGAAAGCCATTCCCTGCTCTGCACTGTCATCTTCTACACAAATCATGCACAAACAAGGGAACAAAAGAGATGTGTTTGTTCCAGTTCTATTAGAAACACAAAGACATTGTTTTAGTGGACAATTTGTTTGCTCAGGAAAGCTCAGCTCAATTGCAGGAGTAGCAATTGCTGTGAGGTCCTGCAGATGATTTAAACAGATAAAGCTAAACCCCCCCGTTCAAATATCATAGGCCTTATTTTTATTATCACAGAGAAGTGACCCTGTGCAACTTTTGCATGTAAAATAATAAACATGAAAAGACAAAGCTTCCCTTTACAGTCATTAACTGTGTTCATAAGATGCTGCACCCACAACAGATATTCATCTTTCTTGGAAATGGGACTTGCACTAATTCTTCTGAAGTCTTGGTCATGTATAAACAGCATCCGCTAGCTTGGCTTTGTCTGTCTTGTGGCTTAATCCTTAGCTGACACATTATGCATGGATGTTTTACATTGTTTCTATTCCAGACTTTCCCAGCAAAAATGCACAAAATCTTGAAAAACAAGCACATTTTTTTAGAAGTTGTTAGATGTATTCACTTATAAAGAAAAAGCAGTCACATCTGTGCTACATGAGATGCGTTAGAAGGCCAAGATGTAATTATCTCATTGGTGGTTTAAATATAGCTTTCACCAGAGAGAGTTCATCTTCACCCATGCTGTAAATTGGGTTAATTTTTCAGCATGCCAAATGGCAATTTGTTCTCTTAACATGAATGGCTTTAGTAGCATCAGCTGCAGCTTCACAATATTAACATGTACCCTTTAGAACTCTGATAAATGAATTATTCACCCTAACTTCAACAACTGCTTCATTCTCAAATCAAACAGGCAATATTAACCCTAAATTATTCTGCATTACAGTAAGCAAGAGCTGTCTGAAACAGAGATGAAGTCAGTATTTACTCCACTGAAAAATCAAGCATCTGTTTAGACATGCAAGTCTGTGACAGTGTTACCTACAGGAGTGAGAAGTGCTGAGTTGTGAATGTGCAAAATTTTGCAAAGGGACTGCTCAGTTAAAATAGCACTGGCTTAGCCCACATAGGATACAGCAAAGTATGTATTTATTTAAATGAATTGCAAAACTCATGGTGGAATTGATGGCAGGTACTTCCACAAACATAACAGAAAATTATGGAGAGTTTGAAGAGACATAGCTGGTCTGCATTTCTGACAAGGCAACTTTAAAACAAACTTTTGTTGATTTCAGTGGAAGTTTTGTGATACAACAAACAAACAAGCCATCAAAACCCTCCAAACAAACAAACAAAGCCCAGAAGTGTTTATCTTTTCTCCTGTGGCAATCCAGATTCTAAAACACTATTTTCTAAAATGGGAAGATTTTCTACATGTTTTTCTTGAAGCTGCCCTATTCAGTTTTTCTAATATTTTATCCTACATTTTTAAGAGTATATTTATATACTCTAGAGCTAGACTACTTTTATGTACAGTAAGCTGAGATCACTTAACTCTACATAAAACAGATAATAATCCTACCAGATATATGATGACTCAAAAATATGTCTGGAAATTATTTTCAAGGACAACCTTTTTTGATGAAAAAAGCTGGTGAAACTACAGGTATTCCAAAGGCGTTATTTACTATCAGGTAAACCTGGAAAGTGTCAGGTTCTCTTCCTCACATTTCCACCTACAGACTTGTGCACCTCCATGGGTCTGTACCAGGGTGGAGAGGGACACCAGGTACATCAGCTTCTCAGAAATCCAAGAAGTGCTGTAAAAGTGGAATTACATGATTGCACAAAAGCCTTCCCTTCTTCACCCCACTTGATGCTTTCTACATGACACAACTGTAAAAAATGAGACATCCCACAAATTCTGACATTTCATCCTTCCCAGGGAGCAGGGAAGAAATGAAGATTGGCTCTGAAGAGTGCACTTGGACTTTCTCCCAATTCATGTACTTCTGACCTCTAAGAGAGAGACAATGGAGGTATTCCAAGCGTGTGATGGAACCACCTGCACCTTTTACACCCTGTCCCATCTTTCCAATTTAACATTCCATATTTCCAGCGTGAGCAGGTTTCACAGGAACTGTAAGGAGCAGAGGTACTATGATCTCTGTTGGAAGGACTGGTGGTGCACCAGCTTCCTCCCAGACAGAAGCAGATACAAACCTGTTGCCAACACACTGTAGCTGCCAGACCTGGTCTGGAAGAATTTGGGTTATCTAAGCTATTCTGTTTGTAAAGCCACCTTCATCTGGGAAGAAGGGGAATTAGTTCTACAAAAAGACAATTGATAACATGAGGTCAATTCAGTGCAAAGCAGCAGCGCAAACTTCAAGGATTATTATTGATGAAGTAAAATATCTCTTTCAGAAGGGTCCCCTATCAGCCCTGCCTCCTTACACACAACACTTCACTCTTTTCATGTTTCTCCTGCCCATCTTTCCCTGACTACAGGTAAGTATGTATTTACACAAAGACTAGCAACAATAGGCCCTCACTATGATTTAATGAAAGGGAATTTAACTTTAGAGTTTGAGTAATTGCCAGAAATAAAATCTGGTTTAAATATTATGGTTTATTTAACACTCCTCTTATTCAAAATGTAGTGCCTTATTTACAACCTAATTAGAAAGTTTTATAGTTTTAAAGAAAAGCTATTCCCATTAGGAGGCCATGAACAACACAAATCTTGTGCAGATGTCCATAAGACATAAGCTGGCAGCATCATCACCTGTCTTCACTGCCAGTATAGTTAATAAATTATTACTATTGCACAGAGTCGAGCACAAAAGAACCAGATTTAACCTAGAAAACAACTGAAAGAAAACAACTGAACCAACAACAATCTTCTCCAGACCCCTGAATATCGACATATTTAACAAAAATCTCAAAATTCTATTTTTTATCTTTTGTTGGCATCATTTGTGATAGAACAAATTAATGTAAGATACTGATAGGTCTACAAAATAAACCTGCACTGTCCATCAAAAGCAGAAGCAGTTTTAAAGCCTCCCCTAGGCTATCTCAACTTTGCAACTGACAGTGAACACATTTTCAATACATAACTCCTCCTAAGTCTTTGAAAAATATGTTAACTTGATCTGTTGACCTTGGAAACCCATCAGGAACACATGACATGTGTGAGTGAGAAGCCCTGTCTCCAACCTCTCTGTAATGCATCTTTGGGTTTGATCCTCCCACCCACATCCATCTGAGCACGCCAGACATAAAACCAGACTGGCTGCCATGCATTTTCCAGCCTGTTTCCTAGGGGGTAAGAAACAATCTTTGCAGAGTCTGACAATGGGCTTATCCCTGTGAAAGGTGAGTTACACTGATAAAGGTGCAGCTGTTTGGGTACCATTCTGCCCTCTTCTCACACTCTACCTATGGTGCTAAAAGGGCAATCAGATCAGGCATCTAACACCCAGGCCCATCCTTCATTTGGATCACAGAGCTCAGCATGAACACAGTCCCTACAGGCAGCAAAGGTGTGCCTAGGAGCTCCCTGATGAAAATCCCTTCAGGCAACACACACATTTTAGTAACTTGAAATGACAGACCACTGCACTGTAGCTAGAAATCATCTGCACCACACTGAACTGTAATTTTAGTCTATTTGTTTGCAATGCAATCTGGGTCTCTGTAACAGAACCATTTTGTATCAGCAATTGCATCTGGGAGGAGGTGTGGGCAAGTGGATGACAGGTGCAGTATAATAAAGCCACAAACTATGCAGTGATGAGGTTGCCCATAAATAAAAAAGGCCTCCAGGTAGCCATATTTCTCAAGAGCAGTGACAATCAATCAGCCTTAAATAGATGACCTGGAGACATCTCTTGCATTCCATTTTATCTACACTTCTCTCAATATTTTTCTTACCTTCTATTCTGAAAAGGAAGACCTTAAATCCACTATCCCAAGATGATCAAGCTTTCCAGTGAGCAAATAAACAGTGACTGCACATTCAAGAGATAGAAGTGGAAATAAGACAAGAGGCAACGGGCAGAAACTGATGCACAGGAAGTTCCACCTGATTATAAGAACTTCTTTACTGTGCAGGTGACTGAGCACTGGAACAGATTGCCCAGGGAGGGTGTGGAGTCTCCCTCACTGGTGATATTCCAGAACTGTCTGGACACAATCCTGTGCCCTGTGATCTGGGATGACCCTGCTTGACACAGTGTGGTCCCTTCCAACCCTACCCACGCTGTGATTCTGTGAAAAGCAAGGTCTGCAAGCACATCTTCACACAAAGATGAAATTGCAGTTTAAGGGGAGCTACCTGTCACAGACTGAGACAGAACTGATTGTTGTGACTCTATCTCATCACTGTGTGACAGAACACTTGAGAGCCTTCTTGCTGCAAACTAGTATGCACAGAAACACTGGAATAAGTCCCCCAGAGCATTAAGCTTCCAGTGCCAGGGACTGCTCTCCCAGTCTGTTTCATTTGTGTTCCCAGCTTGACTTTCTGTCTCCGGTTATTCCAGTTTCAGTATTTCTAAGGTTATTCTCTCTCAGAAGGTTTATCTACAGAAAGCCTTGATTCTGGAATGAGGAATAGCTTTAAAGTGCAACACCCATTTCAGAATATGAAATAAAATGTTGCTCTTACAAAGTACTTTATTGTACAATAACTGCTTGGGTCAGCTTCCTACAGAAAAACTTGCTGTGGTTTTACAGGAAAGAACAAGACGAAGGAAAGCATCCCTTCCCTGTGCCATAACAGATTTCTTTACACCCCAGTTCAAATTAGTGCAATTTCAAGTGTCACAAAACTTTGTCTGTGAAGAGATATCAACTCTTAGAATCTGCTTGCTGCAATGAGAAGCATCACCATCCACAGCTACTTGTCACCAGGCTTTTTCTGGGTATCACACGAGAAAATCCTGGGAGCAGTAGGGCAACAGTGGCAGCAGGTACCCCATCTTCCCTTGGACAACAGGTTGTGGAGCCCACATAGAAGTTTTCCACACTCTCCATGGCAAAGGTGGCAAACACACAGGTGGGAAAAATCCTGCAAATTGCCTTTAAACTGTTTGGATGCTGCCAGGAGCACGTGCAGTCCAGCCCCTAACTTACAGCTCCAGAGAACTTGCAGGGATTGCTGCTGTGCCTTCCCTGAGGATGCATCCCCTAAAATCTCAACTGCATGGGCAGAGCAGTGCTGTCCATGAACTCCAGCCCTTCCCAGTGCTGCAGCACTGCAGGTTCAGGTGGTGCCATCGGGTGTTAGCCCAAGGTACTGTCCACCCACGGAGCACACTGCACACATCCTGCCCTGCAAAGCAGCATCACAAGGCCTGCCCAGGGAGCCAGTGAATGGAAAAAACAAAGATGACCCCTGGCAAAGTTTTTGTGCATCCCACAGGCCTTTCCCTTATACATTAAGTCATGCTGTCCCCTTTAGAAATCAAATAATTTAGTTTTTCTGACACAACGCCCTGGCCATTCATCCCATTTGTGTTATACTCCCATTTATGCAAAGCTAGTATTTTGCCTTTTTTATTTCCCTCTAAACATTTCCTGGATCCTGATGGAATCCCAGGCCCTCACCCTTTCAATCACCTCTTCCTCCTCAGCAGAGAGGCTGGGACATCTCTCACGTTTGACCTTGCCCCTACAAAAATATGCAGCACTGCTTCATTTCCCTTTTATGGTGTCTCTGCTTATTGCTGACAGTGGTAATTTTAGTTTGTATCAAATCACAGCTAGATTGCTATCCCATAATGTTTACAGTCTCCTACAATGTATATTTTGGAAATGCTAATGAAAACAATTTTTAAAGAAGAGAAAGGAATGGCATTCAAATTGCTCACAGAGCATGAAGGAAAAACCCCATCTTGTCAAGATTAGCTGTGAGTCTCTAACATTATCCTTTATTATTTAACGGCAGTCACAGGCTCCCCATGGGGAAAAACACACTTTGGAGCCTTCTGAAAATCACACACATTGTTTAGATTTGAAGTTTTATAGGGTGTGGGCTTTGAACCTGTCCCTGATACCAAATCTGGTCACTGTTTGTGCATGGGCAGATAGTTTTAATCAAAAACTGGAATGGTCTTTCCAAGAAGCAACACCTACAGTGAATACAGAAGCTTTTCCAGGGCATGCCACTAACACCTGAGAAGAAGCAAAAAATACAGCTATGGCTACAGAATATCTGAATCCTGCACTCTGCTGCCTTTGAATGGAATGCCCTACACAAAGGCACAAAACTGGTTACATTCTCCTCTGCACAGACCTCAAAACTCACGTTCAGTCTAAATTAACATAGATCTACAGTATTGTACTCTTAAAGAAAACTAATGAACTGCTCTGTATTCATCTTTCTCATTACAGATCTGTTACAGCTTATCACCTTAATAATAGTCCAGCTCTTAAGGGGCGGGGTGGAACTCCCTGTGCCAGAAAAATGTATCTTAAATTCTCACATGCACCTAAACACTAAGTTAATCAAATAGTAATAAGTCATACAAGTTACTTTTAAGCTCTTATACAAGATGAACCCTAGCTTTGCTCTGCACAAGATGAAATTTTTAATGGTGTTCTCTCTAGCTGTAATCACTGATAAGGCTTTTGCAACAGCTTTAGAAAGAAATTGATGTAATTTTTTAGCATTATGCATTATTCTGGGAGTGAAATAAGGGCAAGATTTCATCCTACATCCATAAAGAGGAGCAGTTCAGAATTCAGCGCCTAAGGGTAGGACAAACTAGAGAGACTTTGTGTCACCTGTTGGCATTCCTGCTTGTGCTCTTTTGGCTGCTCTGACCTTTGGGCCCCTCTGAATTATGGTAATTGTGTGAGGGTGTCCCACGGGCCACAGCACTGCTCAGAGGCTGGGCTGCAGTAGGGATTGTAGGTGTGTCTGATCACATCAGCCCTGCCTATAAAATCACTGCCCTCTGAAGCTTTTATGCTGGAGGGATCCTGCTGCAGCCACACGTGGAATTAGAGCATTTACAGTCCCTGCTAGCACTTTAAGATTGGAGGACTGTCGAAGGGCAAGGATTTCACCCAGAAGAGCCAGCAAAATGGCACTTATAAACACCATGCAGAGTGCTCAGGCTCATTCAGGCTGCCACTCAAAGAACACGAAGCTACAGTTAAAAGTTGGTAACTGCATTAGGAAGTACAGTCATACCCATCCCTATCTCTGCAAAGCTGACAACACGTATGCAAGCTGCATGTACACAACCACAGCCTTTCTGGGCTAGAGACTTAATTAAATTTATTGTTAATGTGGTTAAAAATAAGAACAGTCTCAGAAAATCTTGTCTCCTGAGGCAGGCAGATGTTGAATTCTCATTCTGAGTCAATTTGACAGAGGGAATTTGGAGGACCTGAAATCAGAGGGTTTCTACTGCACCAAAACTAGTTGTCACCAGAACTTGCAAGTTGTGCCTTCAGCAGAACAAGAAAAAATCAAAAAATTTATGACTAAATACATTAGACAGGCATCTGGAACTGGCACATCTGAATGCATTTCACTGTCACCAAGGTTTTTGTTATACCAGTGGCTGCCATCTGCCTTCTAGAGAGAAATACAAGCAAAACCTTTTCCTGTGTCCACAAGAAGCAGCTCCAACAAAGGAGGAGCAGACAGTGCAAAAGGTCTTCAGAGGCAGAGCTGGCTCTGGACCTCACAAGCACCAATGGGTTAAAGAAGGCACTGGACTGGCCACTGAACAGGTACTACTGAATATCAGCTCTGCCTACAACTCTAGGCAAATCACTCTGCTGATCACAGTCTTTCTCCTCTATTTCAAGTGTAAAAATGACAGAACATATACACAACTTCTCTACAAAATTAAATTTAATTTGTTGCTGACAGTGAAGATTCAGAGCCTAGATTTCAGTTAGGGTCCTGAGGCACTCAAGTGACAACAGCATGATGTTTAGAAATCATCCTTGAAGCACAACAGTGATAGCTTCTATCCCAATGAGCCCTTAACAAGGCTTCCATATGCTCAGTAAGTTTACCTGTCCAAAGTTGTTACATCCCTGAGTTATTTTAGAGTCATGGGCTGTCTATGAATCTTTGCTACCTTGATCAGCTGAAAGGCTTGAAATCAACAAGATTGGTATTAAGGGTTTAATTTGGATTAGAAATGGATCTCAGAGTCTACTTCAAATACTGTGGCATCTTTTCTAAATACAATAAATGATTTCTAATCTTAACTTTTTCTTAGGTGTCCTTTATTCAAACAGTAATCTATTAAAACTTCAAACACACATTTTTCCCTGACCATCAAACAATTTCAATTCTCTAGTCAAAAGGATGAACACATGCAACATATAATCACTGGTTTTTGCCCACTCTGGCATAGATGTAGCTAATTAGGATCACTGGAGCAGCAACTTGTTCAAATTCAAACAAATTTCTCAAAGATATCAAAGCGCAATTTCTAAACAATATGAAGACTGCAGCTTTCATCTCCAAAGATCATAAACACAACTGGAGAGAGAAACTGACATTTATGAGGGAGATAGAGGGGCTTTTCAAGTGTTCAAAAGTTGATGGATGACGTCTGACCTTAGCAGCATGGATCAGCTAAAAAATTATGGCATTTTTAAGTTTCTTTTTAATACCACACACACATGAGAAACCATAAGAAGTCTCAGCTGTGGGACTTTTCCAAGGTGGTTAAGTTTCCATGTTCATTTAAGGTGACAAGATTCCTAATATCTGAATACATTAAGTCTGTCTACTTTAAGACATACAAAACTCACCAAGGTGCAAATGGAGTGAGGCTCCAATAATTTTTTCTGAAGATTTATTTTTTAAAACTTTAGAGTTTTTAGAATTTGTGACTTCCAGGTTTTAGTGTCTAAGAAATGCACTCCCAGAAGCTCACAGTAAGTAGTTCTCCCTATATAAATAATGCAACTTGATAGGGCAAGCAACAAATACCAAAAAATATTCATTCTTCTAAAGGTTTTATATATTTAAAAGTCCCAACCAACTCTGTAGGCCACTAAAACAGGATTAATATTGTTTCTGCAGAGATAAAAAATTGCTTCAAAATATTAGAGATCAAAATGAAGAATAATCTCTGCTGAAATAAATGGTAGGCTTTCTGAAGACCTGTGAAATCTCAACTGTTTCATTTATTTTAATGCAGCGTGGATCTTTTTGTAAAATGGGAGCTGCAGTGTCAAATTCCTGCTTGTTAGTTTGAGGTTTCAAAGGAGATATGTCAATGATATGGTTATTTATTTAGGAAATACTTATTTGGATGAACACAAAAAGAAGCTTAAAAGGCATTACTCCATTTTGTGAATTTGAATACAGAACATTACATTACAAGATTTATGGTAGTTATACCCAGTAGTAAGATACTTCTCCTTACTGGGTGCTCAGATAACTCTCTCCCACCCTCATCTTTTTCCCTAGTTTCCCCATTTCTCTGCACTAAGTTTAGTTTCTGCTTGCCCCATCTTCAAATGTCCTTTTTTAATTGTCTGCCCTTTCTTCATAAAAGTAAGAAGTTTCCTTCTTACTTTTTCACTTCTTATGCCAGCAGTACCAGTACATAAGATATTTCAATGAGAAGCACAGCTGACTGAAAAGCTGCTAAAACCCCAGAAGGTCACAGAAGCCGAAAACCACAATATCAATACATTTCTAAACAGATGATGTTTTGGACAGCGGGCAATGAGGAATTCTGGGAGTTGATTCTATCTTTTCCTTGGAAAGGATAGAATAATGATGGAACTTGAATCCACCCTTAACCTTTTCCCTCCACTTCCACATTTTAAAATCACAATCATCACAGTTACCACTGAGTTTTGCTTTAACAGTGCTGTTTCAAGCTCATATTCTTTGAGGCAAACACTCTACTCTGGGCTCCTTAAGTTTGACAAAGTTCATTTTTCCTAAGCATTTTCTGGAACTCATCACTGGGTTAAAATAGTGAAGAGTTGGCCTGGCCTGAGGAGCATTTTTTTCCTGCCTGTTAATGTATTTCCTGCTAGCTCTGTCTTGTGAAGTTAAACATGTCTCAGAAAGGAGTCTGTGCTAAAGAAACTTCCAATAGCTCATCAGTTTGAAGCAGACCTAGTATTCATTTCATCTGACAAAGTATGGCCCCTGCCTTGAGCAGAGCAGCAGCCTCTTTATCACAGGGTGTATGAAACATCTGTACAGCAAGGCCGAGCTGCTCCTGCTGGGTTTATTATTTCGGTCGCTTCCCAGGCAAAATTAACTGCTTTGTCACCATGTTCATTTTGACTTCCCCACAGATTAAAGCCATCAGTAATCACTCCCCATCCCTGCAGCGCTTTCCAGGGCAGGGGACTGTTTGTTCCCACACTATCTTCACGAGGTGGGGTTGTGCCACTGCTGATGTAAAGAGCTGGTCAGTTTTACGGCGGGTGTGTTATCGTCTGCTGCCGCTGCTGCGCAATCCCTGACCCGCTGCCAGCAGAGACCTGCCCATCACACAGCCCAGCAAACTTCTGATTAGAAACACTTCTGCGAAAATTAGGTGATAAAGCATCATGACACAAGTCAGACAGAGCAAAAGACAAGTCTTGTAATATGCAAGACCATATCTAAATAAGACATTAAGCCGGACGTTATATGGCCTAATTCTCAAGGATCCTTAATACCACCCATGAGTGAAATGTGAATCAGTGTTCTGCAGAGAAGCCACTAGCCAGGTCAGGATCTTACTGTACACTCCAGGACTGTAAAATAACAACCATGTCTAACTGAAGTAAGTTATAGTTTAATATCTATAGCTACATGACTAACAGAAGAGAGGTTAGTGGGCAAGAGGGATCAAAGCAATGCTAGGATGCTTCACAAGTTTAAACTCACTAAATTTGTTTTCATTTCAAATCACTGTATCATTTGAAGACTCATATGGCAGACAGCTCACTCACCTTGGACCCTGGTCCTAGGAGCTGGCTCTGTTTCCCACCTGCAGTCACCATCCCATATCAACCTAACACTGCACAAAAATTAAGTTACAGAGATTTGTTTACCAGCTACAGGAAAGTAAAGGCAAAGGAAAGTGGGGAAGCAAGGAATGAATTCTTCAGACACCAGCCTCACAGTGTTGTGCACTGCTCATCAGGGCAGCCTAAAAGCTTTACTCTAAGTCAAGCCTACCTAACTGGCTATCTTTTGTGACATGGCAAGATTTGAATCAACACTTCTGAGTCTATCCCAAAGCTTTCTGTGATCTTAACACTGGGTGACAAGTTCACGTAACAGTGGCTGAGTCAAGGACCCTTACACCACGTAGCAAACACTGTTCTGTGGATCAAGATCTCATTCAAGTAGTGGATGAAACAGCACAGCAGGACACTGGCTGTCAGCCCCAGTGCAATCCACAGAAAAGGATGCTTTTAGCACAGATTAACGAAAAAACTTACAAAGGAGGAGTTTGGCTGAACTGCACAGGCATGAGCAGAGTTCTATTAAATGAGAGTCCTGTTGAATATATCAAACAGTTATTTGCAGCACACCCTTGCAAATCAACAACCCAGAGAGCTACAGAAGCACCAGGAATCCTACTTTTTAACTTATCCCCCCATGTTTTCAATCAAAAAGTTTCATAGGCAAAGGTAATCAAGAAAACTTCTTAAAAAGTAGCAAATGTATTTTGCATTTTGATATTTCCATGGAGACTTTTAATACCTTGTGTAGCACAATATGTTCTTTAAACCCACAAAGCTCATGAAAGACTTCATTTTGTCAAGAGAAATGGATAGGCTTGTATTACTGCTGGCAACACTCTTAAAATAAACAATGTCTTGCACTTTCCTTCAAGTGTGTTTATCCTACATTTTCCTCTGAAAGAAAATGATCCCACAACATGGAAAAAGGATATTGAATCCCAGCAAGTGGTTTAGGGCTGCCTCATGCAGCAGGCCTGCCCAATACAATTCTTCTATGCAGATGGCAGCAGCATGGCTCAGACACCTGATCTCTGACATTGGTCTGGTGACATATTTCTCCCTGGCAATTTGTCCATAAAAATAACTGGCATTCTAATTAGCATGGCTGGCCAAGACCTGAGTGGGTCTGAGTGAAAATTGAAGATGCAGGGCTCATTGTTCCAGGTCAAGGAGCGGACACCTGTGGATGGGCCTCCTTGCTCCTGCCTGTGCTGCTCATGCTGCATAAATAGAGTTAAACTTCATTTGCCAGAGGGGTTGGTCCAGTGCAAGTCACAAGCATTAAAAAGTCGTCATTGTTATAAATTACAACCACAGCTGCCAACTGGAAAAAGCTTTGCATAGCTGTAACTGATAATTGTGCAATGCTGTCAAAACTCTATCAGAAACTGGATTATCACACACACCCTAAAAAAGTATCCTGTTCCACCTCATTTTTGTCTTAAATGGTGTGAAGAAATTGCAGTTTCCAAAGAAACACATACTTTTTCCTGTTAATCTCTGTCATGTTTAAACACACACACATTCGTGAATACCAAGGATTTTCTCTTTGCTCCTGTAGCACACCCACCACACACAAGGCACATGCTGCTACACACTGCACTTGTACTCCCACCTGCTGTAAATAAGGTAATGAGTTTGCAACACAAAAGATCAATAAAGGTTATAACTAGATATTGCAACTAACAATGAATTTAAGCAGTCTGCTGTTTGTCACTGGGAGAAAAACATTTAAAACTGACAGGAGAGTTAGCTTCTATGAAAGTTGTATTCCTAATGCAAGCACTGTTTGGGGAACCATGTCATCAGCATCACTTTGTAACCTAGTGAATATTTCTCTGAGTTTTAGTTAGATGCGTGGGGTAAAAACAGATAAATTAAGGGGGGATAAAAAGGATGCCAGCACATCAGTATATCACCACAGAGCTGTCTTCCAGGCACAAGGTGAACCATCAGGACTCTTTCAGTCTTGTTTTAAAATTCATTCCCCTTGAGCCTAATTCTTCTTCAGGTAAGAGGCAAAGCTCTTACTGACTTCCAGTGGGAGCCAAATAGGGTAAAAAAATGAGTGTTTCTGAAAGATTTTTCCATAGACCCAACATCACAAACTTTCCCTATCTACTAGATCATTACAATGAGATATTCATGGCCTGTGGAATTCATTATCTAAATAAGCAGAAAAGGTAAAGATTTTCATGCAAATTGTCCAAAATGGCAGAAGAAGCCTGTGGCAGAACTGCCACCACAGATTTCTCCAGTGCTGTAGAACCATGTTCAGTCCTGCTGTGTTCCACCTCCATCAGCATTTCATGCTCTCTGCATTGATAAAAGTGTTAGCAACAACTTCACACTTTTCCTGGTAAAAATTAGGAAAGCTCCTTCCAGAAAGGAGTTTTGGCACCAAGGCTGAAAAGCAATCTGATGAAAGCCTGGGGAACCCACACTGGTCTACAGAGACCCACCCCATGAGCTATAAAGCCACCAAGCTTGGGCAGTCAGGACTACTTATATGAATGACAGCTCTGTAGTGGATCCTTCCATGCTCTGCATCACCCACACAGTTAGCTCAGCTTCACTCTCAAAACTACAGCCACTGATAATTCACAAGGAAGTAAACCAGAAAAAAATCTCCCGTTAACTTCTTTGGTGGTAAAAATGAGAGGCTCCTAATTAAAAAAAAAAAAAAAAAAAAAAAAAAAAATTTTAAAAAAGACACAAACGAAGGAAATTTTAGAGGNGAGTTTGCAACACAAAAGATCAATAAAGGTTATAACTAGATATTGCAACTAACAATGAATTTAAGCAGTCTGCTGTTTGTCACTGGGAGAAAAACATTTAAAACTGACAGGAGAGTTAGCTTCTATGAAAGTTGTATTCCTAATGCAAGCACTGTTTGGGGAACCATGTCATCAGCATCACTTTGTAACCTAGTGAATATTTCTCTGAGTTTTAGTTAGATGCGTGGGGTAAAAACAGATAAATTAAGGGGGGATAAAAAGGATGCCAGCACATCAGTATATCACCACAGAGCTGTCTTCCAGGCACAAGGTGAACCATCAGGACTCTTTCAGTCTTGTTTTAAAATTCACTCCCCTTGAGCCTAATTCTTCTTCAGGTAAGAGGCAAAGCTCTTACTGAGTTCCAGTGGGAGCCAAATAGGGTAAAAAATGAGTGTTTCTGAAAGATTTTTCCATAGACCCAACATCACAAACTTTCCCTATCTACTAGATCATTACAATGAGATATTCATGGCCTGTGGAATTCATTATCTAAATAAGCAGAAAAGGTAAAGATTTTCATGCAAATTGTCCAAAATGGCAGAAGAAGCCTGTGGCAGAACTGCCACCACAGATTTCTCCAGTGCTGTAGAACCATGTTCAGTCCTGCTGTGTTCCACCTCCATCAGCATTTCATGCTCTCTGCATTGATAAAAGTGTTAGCAACAACTTCACACTTTTCCTGGTAAAAATTAGGAAAGCTCCTTCCAGAAAGGAGTTTTGGCACCAAGGCTGAAAAGCAATCTGATGAAAGCCTGGGGAACCCACACTGGTCTACAGAGACCCACCCCATGAGCTATAAAGCCACCAAGCTTGGGCAGTCAGGACTACTTATATGAATGACAGCTCTGTAGTGGATCCTTCCATGCTCTGCATCACCCACACAGTTAGCTCAGCTTCACTCTCAAAACTACAGCCACTGATAATTCAC
>VYXD01000331.1:244224-262876 GCA_013397195.1 Hylia prasina | reverse complement strand
AAAAAAAAAAAAAAAAAGGCAGCAAGAAAAGAAGTTTATAGGGACAAAGTTTTGTTCCATCCAAAGTCTTCAAAGGATAGCTTTGCAATAGAGGACAGAGTTTAATCACCAAGTCCAGTATTGCAGTTAAGAACATAAATCTAGTGTATTTATACCCAAGAAACTTTGTGTCTTCTCTTGTAACAATGTGCCAGTCCATTCCTTGGATGCTTGTTGCACTTCAAGATTCTCCTTAAGCAATAAATCCAGTGGGCTTGTGCACTGGCAGACTCTCAGGTTCTGCGTGTTTCTGGCTTGTTTTCCTGCTGCCAACATTCTTGTGCCTCCAAGGGAGCCTTTGTAAACACGATGTTAGAAATAGCTTTGAGACACTTCCCCAGGTAGAAAATGATAGATACAGACCCAGTGAAACACTGTCAAAACAAATCCCAAAAATCAAACCAAAAGCAATCAACCAACCAATCAACAACAAAAACACAATAAAAAGGGACTAAAAAGACCTTGCTGCACTGATTAAACTGCCAAATGAGACAGAGGAGTCCTTTATAAGACTTTCTCTGTGTCACTACCTTACTGTCAGATTTCTCTATAGCACATGAATTTTATGTTGAAAGAAATACCAGGAAAAAAAGCTGAACTTCTCCATCTTCTGAATCTTACATATTTAAATGGCATAAGACTTATATATGTATTTCTATCTGTTTCAATCAGATACGAGACCCTTATCTCTATCACAGCAACACAAAACCTATTAAGTACAAACAGTCTCATGGAATAGTATATTCCTTTGTATTTTCACCTACCAAAGCCTAATCATTCAATGTACTCATCTCTCTGTTAACAGGTTCCCTGACCCATTTTGTTAAAAATAGCCCAATACAGCTTTACACACTGGCAGGTGTATACACACATGGACTAACTGATCCAAGAAATTTCCTAGTCCTTTCAGATTTATCAGCATCTTCAGCTTTCAGCTAAACATTGTAGAGATTAACAGGAAACCAAATGCCTCAAGCTTCACTGAGGTACTGTCAAATGATTTAGCTCTCTGCTTCTCCAGCTAAAAGAATATCTTCAACAAAAAATTACTCCCTTCTACTATGATCACTTCAGTCCCTTCCATCTTACCAGGTGTTTTGGTACCTAAAAGAAGTTACCAGCTAAAACTCATCGTGCATGGAATACAGTTCATTTAGTGAAAAAAAATATGAGAAGTTGTGTTTTGGTTTACCTCTCTCTAGAAACAACCTTCAACAGCTCTAAACCTGATGGAGACAGGAAAACTAATGGACAAATAATATACAAAACACAGAGAGATCATTGCAGATTGTATTTGACAGTTCCCTGCATCACATATTCTAACAGTAGCCCTGTACAGCTGCTTGCACACACACTCCCAAAGGTTCACAACTATAGTTTAGCAACCCCCCCAAATTGATATATTATCCTCAACATTGTCTCAGTATCCAGAACTGTTGTCATTTTAACACTATTGATGATCTATATGACAGTAACTAAATCTTAAGTCACTTTCAAGCAAATCTACTCAACTTCATGACTTCAACATAACTTTTAAGAGGAACACTAAGTTCCCTGTCTGCCACAGTAGTTACAGGTTTGATATTATAACCTTCTTTCCCAAGAAGTAAAAATTCCAGCAGAATATGCTGCTGAACATCACCGGGAAGTCTGCAGTACTTCTCCACTCTCCTGCGGAAATAACTCCTCCACTGTTTGCCAGAAATTCCATTTCATAGCCCTCAATCACAACCAACACAGCACCATCCAGGCATTCGTGCAGGAACTGTATTCCTAAGCTTTTGGAAAGAAAAAATAGGAGCTTAGAGGAGTCTTTCTTCATATTCTTTTAAAGGCCATGCTAGAGAAAATTTAGAGAAGATTTAAACAATCTATACATGTTATGACAAAACGTATAGCATGTTGAAAAGTTCCATATCCTTTGATATCCTTTGATAACAGAGTGTTTTTCTTCCTACCCATCATTCTCTCTTTTCTGTATTCAGAATTACAGTGAAGCATATGTTCCCAGTACCATAACCACCACTGGATTTCTTTCAAGCTTTAACATATGAAAAGCCTGAGATACACCAGCTTCTCTCAAATGACTACAGTGAATTATTCCCCAAACAGGATCATCCTGATTTATGGCTTACAAGCAAATACCAGGATGACCTGTCGCATGAAACAGATAAAAAAAGTTGTTCATGGTTTTTCATACCATAATTTTGACCTTTTAATTTTCCAATTATTTCTCTCAATTACTGAAAAGAATTGTTTTATGATACTCATAATTTGGGAGACCTTGGCAAGTGCATACAGTATCTTTCAGCATTGCTGCCAAACAACTTGAGTTAAAGTAATAAATCAAGACATAACTGTCCTTTGCTGATAAGCAGAATTACCAGCAACACATGTTTTATAGCTTTAGGATATCAGTTATTTGTATAATTGAAGTCCTGCCATCACCTGAGAGAAATGCACACAAAATATAGTCATGAAGCATCAGTGACACATTGCACAAACATGGTTAATAATTTTAACTTTATTACTGCCTTTCCCATTGTGATTTAGAAGAACATTGCTGGTTAGCAACTGCAAGCAATGATACACTTAATTCAAAGAAAACTGAGGTGAAAGAGGAGTTTTATTCTTCATCAGGACACAGTCTATTCCTTTCATACAATTCGTTCTCATTTCAGCTGCCTGAACTCTGGAAAAAGCAAACACTTTTGGCACAAGAGCATTGTGGTATCCTTGACACCTCTGTAAGCCTCATGCTAAGGTCCAATTCCTGCACCAGCTTTCTCCTATCCAGCTGTATGTACTTCAAGTCATCAGTCCCTTTTTCAGTGTCACTTTTTTGTCTGAGGAAACAGCATAATGGATGGGAAAGAAATGCAACAGCAGCTACCTGCACACTACCATGACTCGTTTTATTTTGTGTGCAGCCAGAGTGAATGGACTGGCATTGGATTGTACAATATCATAGAATACTGAGGTATGAAACACGATGCAGCATTGTGCATCCTTTGCCGTGCTCTGAGGTGAACACAGCCAGCCTGGAAGGAACTGCTTTAGAAAACCTTTGCCAAAGGAAAAGTATTACCTGTCTTCAATGCTCATAAGGCTGACTTGGTGCTCTCCTTTGGCTACCCAGTCCTTGCCTTGCTCGGTGTGCCTGGTCAAGAAAGAGTTCTTCACCCAAATGGGGCTGGCTCCGCTTAAGACGTGCAACAATTCCTCGTCAGCTTTAACCATGGGGATTTTGTTACTTCTCACACCAGCTGGAAGGCCCAAGTAATGCAAAAGAGAGCAAAGAAGCACCAGATTCTGTCTGCCCTGGAAGAAGTGAAGCCATGGACCAGCAGCAGGTGGGGAAGCAGCCTGTCCATCATGACATCTCCCATCTGCACCTCCCGAGGTGCTGGCTGAAGGCAGGGAATGGCAGACTGTGTATGCTGGGGCCTCAGGAGAATCTGAGGGAGCAGATGACAGCAGAGCTGTACTTATTCCCCTTTCCCTCTTTGCCAGCAAGGGCCAGTAGCTCCCTCCTGGAGGGATTTTAGTTGAATTCTCCATTCCTACTGGCTGACCTATGGGTGCTGTCTGGCCTCCTCACATCCTCACATACCAACAATGGCTCCAAGGGAGCAGTCACGTCCCCCTGTGGCCTGCGTGACTTGTCTTCTCTCTCCCTGCCTTAAAAGAGAAGCAAGTGGGGCACTCAGCAGATGATGGGAGCTGACCAACCCTCATCAAAGCTGAGAGGGCTGTGCTAACATCTGGAAAGGTTTATGTGTTTGGTTGGAAGATGAATACAGGCATGACCATAAAATGAGTATTTTTACACCTAAAAAATACTGCAAGAAGGGATTCAGATTTTTATTTGCCAATTATGAAGGCATTTATTTCTATCTCTAAATTCAGAGCAGTGAGATTCTGCAGCAAAAGGCATGCTATTTCACTGCCAGAAAGTTAATTTTTCTTCTTCCTTGTGGAACATATTTTTCATTGTGGAAGTTTCTGAGTACAGAAATGTGAAACAGAGGAAGCCTGGAGATCTAGTGAAATTCCACAGCACTGAAAAAGTCTTAGCCTCTCAGTGCTGTGTGGCTGGGGGTACACTTGTCTCCATAACTGCCCAGGAGCTTTTCCCCAGTGTTTTACCACCACAGAAAACTATTCATTGTAACAAATTTATTTCTAAGCAACTCTTTTAACTGGAGACAGTAAGCTGCTATGGACAGAAGGAAAAAGATTACCCTATTCAGAGAAAGATTTTCTTTGGGGACAAGTATTGAAACATACAGTCAGCAAAACAGTCTACAAGCACAAGACAGATCTGGAATCTCAAATGTAACCTTGAGTTGCTGCAGGGCTTCATTTGTCCATGTCTCTGTCTCCCCTCACCCGTAAAACCTGTATTAGATCTTCATTTGCAGAACTGTTAAAAATGCACTGCCAGTTACCATCTGGTCAACATCCTACTAACCTAGTCTTGACATGAAACACCTTTCTCCTAGCTGTCAAAGTAAGAAGCAGAGTTGCAAGAGTTGCCAAAGAATCTGCCTCTTTCCAAACATTACCATCTTTACAAATTATATTAGCACTTTAGGAAACTAATTTCAATTAGCAGGCCTGGCAGGTCACTTGGAATGAAAGGCAAGAGGGAAGAAGATGATATTTAAAAAATGTATCTCAAATCACATCAGGGGAAAAAAAGCAGTAAAACTACACATTTGTCTGGCACATTTTGTTGACTCAGAACTCTGAAATCTGACATTACCTTGTTACAAAAGAAGCATTTTCAGCTGCATGTTATTTTTCTACAGGGATTTGACTCATTTTTCCAAACTTTAATTTAGAATCAATTGTTTGCTGTGTTATTTTCACACATAAAAGGCAGCACTGGCTCTTATTACCCCACAGAGATTTTTAAAAGCCTAGAATACAGTTGTGGAATAAGTTGCTCCTTTATTTAGGGAGAGGGCAGAGAGGGGGAGGAGAAGCACAAAAACACCTTCAATTGCTTGAATCACTTAGTTAGCCAAGCATCCTAATGCCTTTGTGTTTCAAAGAGCAATTCTCTAAGCCACTAGGAGTTGCAGGTTTGTGAAAATTGAAGGCTAATAAAACCATTTGACTGTCATTTCTGAGTGGGTGGAAGCTCTCTTCTGAATCCATTTGGAGATGAAATCACCCACACATTTCCATACTTGATAAAGACCATAGGGCAAATGACCACCTGCCAGCAGAGAGAGGGGAAGGGAGGAGGGAAGAAACAGAAAAAAAACAAACCCTAAAACGAGGTGTTTCAAGCTGGGTATTTGTGACAAGATGCTAGAAACTAACATTACACTGGTTTTTACTCCTCAATAAACCTACAGAGCTACAGAAAAGTATTTTTTTCATAAGCATTTTTTTCCTACTTCTCAAATAGGGGTCACAATTGCACACAGGCTTAATATAAAACAGTTCCACAAATTCACTAAGATCAGTACCGTGCCTTTTAAAATCTGCCTCAAGCAAGGTTTTGATCAGTGAATCAGAACTTAGCATGAAAAAGGTGTGGAGATAATGCTGCCTAGAAGTCAAGCATCTTCTTCAAGCTGCAACAGTTCAATCAATCAACTTGTTATCATTATGAGAAACATGTGCAGTCTGGAAACCTGCAGTTAGCTGAAGCAACAACATTACACCCATTTGTATGCCGAACTGATAAGGCATATTCCACAAGTGGGATGTGGAAGAGGCAATGAAACTTATTTTAAAAAGAAAAAAAAAGGAATGAAAAACCAAACTAAACCCAAACCAAACAAAAATCCAAACAAACAATCTGCCACCAAAGCAAACAAGTAAAAAACCCCAAGATCAAACCAAAAACCACTACAAAAATTCATAGGAACTTTCCTGGGAACGTAGTATTCCCCTCTCCGTGCTGAGGATCTCAACCCTGACAATAGTCCTGTGTTCATCAATGCAATGGACTACAATTTTGGGAAGTCCAGGTCCTGTATCTGGCCCAGTGGCCCCTGGTTGCCTTGGCACTATAGAAAGACTGTCCTGGCATGCCTTTTACTAAAAGCCTCCTCCTACTCTAAAGCCCAGCCTGCACAAAAAAAGACAGTCTGAAAAGGTTTCAAGAAAAAATTACCAGAATGATCTGATCTTGAGAACTGATCATAAGGAGCTCATTTGCCCAGCTCAATGAAAGCAAGACAGAGAGACAATTATTCATATGCAGAAAAGAGCACTGATGCCACAGAGCTTTGAGTCATGCAGCTAAAGGCAGAACACGATTGGAATGTTTTCCATTGAAGCATAATCATCAGAATTTTAGAAACGAGATATTCAAGCTGGAAACAGAAGGCACATTTTTACCACACAGGTAGTCCCTTATTGCGATGGCTTAGAGAGGACAAGGGTAATTAACTATCATTTAGTTAGGACTCACTTTAATCTAATCACTATAAACTGAGTACTTCACATGAAGTATTTCATCAGTACACATCCCAGTGTAAAGCAAAATTTAGTTGGGACTCACACAATGCGTCATTTAGGAGTTAAAGCTGTAAGTCTGAACTCAACTGTGATAGACGATGAATTTACTCTTTGCAGGGCTTTCCCTGCTGGGAGTTTGCAGCAATTCAACGTGTGTCTCTTTGTACAAATATGCAAAAAGTTACCAGTGGCAGGCACACTCCCTCCACTGTGGAAGGGATGGCTCCTGAGCAAGGCTGGACACCGGCACATGGAGGGCATGAGGTGACCTGGTGGAACTGAAGGCACAGTTCCTCTGACATGCAGCCCTTATGGCTCCTCCACTGCCATCCCCAGGGCAACACAGGGTTCTCTTTCCTTGCTCTGGTACCCATACATGCTCAGTTTGATTTTATCAATACAAAGTCATACAGGTTTCTAGAATACCCCCATTTTACAGAATAAAAACCATTTCTTTC
This sequence comes from Hylia prasina, assembly GCA_013397195.1. Taxonomy (NCBI): domain Eukaryota; kingdom Metazoa; phylum Chordata; class Aves; order Passeriformes; family Sylviidae; genus Hylia; species Hylia prasina. The sequence goes on along the minus strand of VYXD01000331.1, from coordinate 255,896 downwards.
CCCTGTTTTCTACACTCATTTCCTAAGCACGCCCACATCACCTGGTGGAAGGTCAAATGGACAGCTCTCATGTTTCTGAAGGTGAGGACTATGACTTCTATACTATCAACATCCTGCAGTCAGAACAACATCTAAAATTTACATCAGGATGCAAAGTAGCAAATGCCAATTTTATATGATCAGAAAGCCCAGATTTGAAGACTTTAGCTTATAGCCTCTAAAGCTCAAACATGTCATAGTGGGATAAAGACTCCTTTTATTAGCAGTCATTCAGAATACGCTACACTGAAGTGATTTTGCTGCTAGCAAATAATGCACTACTCCTAAATTTTCTACAATAAAAGCTTTATACCACATCATTATTAATTTATCTCCTAAATGCTATTATCTTCAGGATGCTCTCCTTAATAATTCCTTCAAAATTGTGAAAGCTGGCTGAAAGCCAGCCATAGTGACATTGAAATGAAAATGAAAGATTCCTGAAAGCTGAAACACAGAGTGATTCTCATCAAAAACTAAGGCAGAACATCAGTGTATTTTAGATGTTGACATTTTAAGTAAACCATGACCTTATGCCTCTGAAACTTCAGTGTCGTTGTTATATGGAACCAATTCCCCATTAAAACTTCGACATAGTAAGTCATTAAAAAAATGTAGACAAGAAACATCTAGCTCCTTCAGCCTAAGAACATTGCATTTGATAATTTCTCATGCTCAAATACACCACACAACATTTGACTGTGCACCTTGTTCTGAGCTGTATGCTCAGAACAGCTGTTCTGTATGCTCAGAACAGCTGAAGAATGATGCAGAGCCAGAGAAATAAATGCCTTCATGTGAACTAAGAGCAGACAGTAGTTATGGAAAAGAGGATAGGCAGGGAACAAGGTGTGACAAAGACTGAATTGCACGTAGCTCCTTATGTAAGGCTGTTCTCTAGGCACCACCAAGATGAAACTTCAAGTGAGGACATGCAATTTGACAACATATAGCAGCTCTCACCACTAAGCAAAGAGAGGAATTACAAGCCAGAAGACTTAGCATTTTTTTTTTCCTGCTGCTGTTCTATCACAAAACCACAGGAATCACAGAACCTCCCCAAGTCACAGCTTCTTTCCAATGGAAGATAGAGAAAAAAGGATCTCAAAAATTTTTTTTTCTTTTCTTGGACACAAATGGCTCATGTTTGTACAGTGATACAAAGCTGAGCAACTTCCACAGCTTGTTGAGCACATGCAAGCACAGTTCCATGTGCCTGGGCAGAAACACTAGTTCTGTCACTCTGATTTCAGGACATCTCTGCTGAGCTACAGTGAAGCACACACAAGAATATAAGGGGGACAGAGTGAAAGTGAGACTGAGCCTTGTGAGGGAGCTTGCCAGAGAGGCCCAAAGGAAGAAACCCATCTGTTCTCCTGTTATGACTAAGAGAACATGACCACATGACTCGTCCAAAACACTGATTCTCCATCATCAGAGATCAGCACAGCCTTACAAAACAGAGGAAGCAGTGGATAAGGCTGTGCAAGGCTGGGGGTGTCCCAGCAGGAAGAGGAAAGGCTCTTTTGGTTATTCAGAATCTGCTCTCCCATTCACTGCTCTGTGGGAATAACTTTTAAAAATGTGAAGTTCAGGGAAATTCATTTACCTTGAGCCCAGTAGCAGAATGATGTCTCACCTCATTTAAAGCAGTGCAAGATTGTGAAACTTTGCCTATCTTTAATACAACTATCAGCTGAGGGGAGGGAGGTGAATCACCATAAGCAAAGTATGTAACCAACGATTATTGATATTCTGAGTGTTTTCCTTCAACTTCCTTCTCTTGATGGGGAAGGTAAAAATTAAGGATGTTTTGTAGCAACAGCGCAACTGGCTATGAAGAATCTCCCTGCTGAGTAATCCTAATACAGACTAGGCTTTTGCAAGACTGAAATATCCTGGTATCCCAATTTCCTCTGTCATAATTCAAGTTCTTATTATTGAGGGTTTTCATTTTTACAGAAACTTTAATTCTGTCACAGCCAGGACATCCTGAGGTAGTTCTATGGATCACATGAAGAGTGCATAAGAAAACTGAGATCAGAATGGAAAAAAGAAACTAAAATGTGTTTGATCAATGTGCACTGTGAGCCAAGATGAAGCAGAGATCAAAGAAAAAAATGGGATTTCATGAGCAGAAAGAAGATGCTGCTTTTTCATTCCTGGTCCAGAAGGGAGGATTCAGGCTGTGATGCACTAGGATGGGCTTAGGTCTGTATGATTTTTCAGATGTCACAGTGATGAGCGTGAAACAAACACAAGGAAGGAAGGCTAAAGAAATAAACTTAGGTCTTAGTAAATAAGAACAGTGTTTTTAATTAATTAAACTATACTGTATTTGGTCGACACTAAACACTGGCTTAGAGCTGCTCACATCAGCATCCCAATGCACTATCAACACTGTTAAAATGGAAATCCCTCCAGACACTGCCACTGAAACCAGCTTTTTCATCACAAAATCTTAGTTTTACATAGCATTTTAGCCTGAAGCAGAGTACAGTGAAAACAGCTCTCAAAGTACTTGAAATAATTAAAGAGAGACTAAAGGAAAAATCAGGAGAAAATATCTGGTTGAAAACCTGAAGATCACAGGAATTATTTAAAATATCAAGAGAGGGGAAGAGCAGAAACGGGACAAAAAAATCACTTGGAGGCTATGCATCATGGAGATGAGACTGTAAAGCCCAGGAGTATAACTAGGATTGCTTCTGCTTTGAAAAACTGTTCGGCATTATTTCTGTTTTGCAAAGAATAAAGATGTCATAACAAAAATTAGAGATCTTAAACAGTAAGAACAACTGAAGGAGGATTTATTTGTTTGTTTGAATGAGACAGAGACAGCACACACATACCCAGGAGGCCCTTCTGAGATCCCAGCCTTGGGGTTAACTGGCTTCCAGTCTAGTCTCCAACACGAGGTCCTCACACTACAGAGTACTGCACATAAACACAATCCTAATGTAAGTCAAGCTACAAACACAGGTATTGCTGCCAGTTGATACAGAACATGTAATTTCTTGAGTCCTGGAATCAAGGAGGTGGTTTTCTGAGAATCTGCAACTCCAGCTCAGTGATATCTCACAGCACAAGCTTCCAGCAAAGCTCTTCCTGTGGCTGGGACTGTGTTGCAAGGCTGTGCCCTTGGCAGATTTTTCAGTGCTCATAGGAAGAAGCTCATCTGTAGTAACACAGTTATCCTTGGGACTTCCATCAGACTGTAAAATTTGGCTGTGATTGGCCAATGGGTTAAAAAAGGGAGGGGAAAAGAAGAAGGAAGGAAAATATATGCAGAAGGAGCTTCATCTTGTGTGCTCGTTTCCTATGGAAACAAGGCTAAACCCAACAAATTATGAAATGAACACTCAGTTTAGTGCCAGTTCTCTTTCAGAGCATGAGAAGACAGAGAAACCTCAAGCAGCAGAGAGTATGTGCCCTTCACTGTCTCAAGCAAGAGTCTCAGCAACAATTGCACTGATCAGTTTTTCATGATGCATCACATTATGGCAGTGCAATGGGGAAGGAAGGAAGATTTTGAGCACAGGGTTAGCACAGAGATATTCTAACACTGAAAGGCTGCTTAAGAGCCAAATTAATGATGTCTAACTGGATGGTCTGGACTCTTTATTATCCCAACTCCTGCGCACAGTTCATGAAGCTTGCTCCTCACTGACATGGTTGCCGTATATAAACAATGCATAGTACACATAAAAGAAGGGTAGAAAGAAAATATACAGCAATCTGTGTATTTAAGGTTGCCAAGTGCTGCCATTTGCCTGTATATGCAGATCTCAGAGATACTAAAGAACAGAAAAAGCTCAAAACGCCTTTGCATCTCCAAGCATCCGTTCTCTTCTCTGTAGAGTGACTCCTCTTTTAATGTCAAGACAAACATTCTAAGTTAGCCAGACATATTCCAATCCAGCAGAATGGAATTATTTTCCAAGCCCATTCTAAGTCACTTGCTCTTAGTGCCATGTAAAGCTCTGAATCATCAAGTAAATATAACTTACTTTTAGGCAGGCAGCTTTACAGAATAACTTCTGTTCTTCAGCACCCACAAGGAGCCAACTAAATTATCCACATGCAGAAAGACACTAACTCCACCAGGCAGATAACCAAGCTAAACACCAAAGGCTCGAGCACCTTATACTCTATCTAAAAGAAAAGCCTGTTTAGGTGAATCAACAACAGAATACACAAAGTATTTAAAAGACTCTAGGTCTGATTCTAGTCAAATTCCTTACTGGCTTAGCAAGCAAGATTTCCAGATCTGCCACTCACCTGCTCATCTGCTGAGGATAGAGACGACTGTCTACTGCTTGTTTCCCTGGGTCCCAGCAAGGCAGCTTTGCTGGTGGCTTCTTTACACTACCAGAGAGCAGACTCTCTGATCTGCCACCAGACAGATAAAACAACCTTTTGCTTTGCAGGGAATTGCTTTGTCACAAAAGAAATCTTATCCAAGAACAACAGCCTTTCAGTTCGCTAACAGGGTTGCAAAATCCTCTGAAAGAGGAACTTGCAGCATTGGCCCTCAACACACAGTTCCCAGCACATGAAAACAGAGGCTGCTCTTTGGCACTGCTCACAGGGAAATCATGACCTTCACTCAGCCAGCTACTGGGCAATGCCACGTCTTTCTTCCAGGTTTCACCCCGGTACCACTGTGTTACAAGCATAACATTTTCCACTGCAAAATATTGCTGCCTCCCTACAGCCAAGTCTGCCATCACATTTCCAGAAGAGTCCAAGCTCTTTATTAAAGACTTCATGGACACAGAACAATCCATCTTCTGGTTTTGGTCAGCAAAAATGCTTCTTGTTGTTCCTTTTTTTAAATTTCAGATTCCTTATCATCGGATACTATGCTGTACTTACAGAAAGATGTATTCTACCTACCCACAATCAATAGTTATCCAAGACATTGTCTTAATATCCCTCTTGGAAAGTTAAAGGACACCATTCTGACACACAAACACTGCCAACTGATTACAAAGGGCCTTATTTTCCAGTAGAAATAGTAATTCACATATTCATACAAGTGGCTCTAAAGATTAAGCCTTTTTGGAGACAGCCATATTATCAAACTGCACAGACATTTGCCTAGTCCTAATTTATTTTAGGACTAGCACTGCATGTGAGGTTCACTCTGAAGATTTATTTTACCAAGGAACTCTATAGCTTTTAGTCAGTAGGTTTTCATTTAGTCAGACAAAGCCAAGATCTGCACAAAATCAATATCTTTGCCCAGCAAGACACAGTTTTTAAGAGCAATCCACTAACTCAACTGGTAACAGAGAGAGGTAAGGCAACGTCTTTATTGCAGCCACCAAGACCTGATAACACAGTATATAAAGATAGTCTAGGACAGCAGTAGGACAGTCGACTTAAAATATCTGGACATAGAAGACAATCAATTGTTGATTCTAAAGCACACTTATAATAACAAATGTAGCTTCCTTTTCCCCAGGTGATCTTGAGACAAACAACAGGTCCCTTGCTGCTGCCCGTTGGGAAACACGAAGCCAGAGTTTCCATGTCATGTAACAGGAAAGTGTCATCTTTCTGTGGTGTCACTTACTCACTAGCTCGCACCACCCACGCCACTGCTAGAGAGGACTCAGCTCTGTGATGGAGCAGGTTTTCCCCCAGGCAGGGATGCAAACAAGCCAAGGTGCTAAAACATTCAGAGGGACAGAACTGACATTCAGGCTGCACACTGCCAGTCTGCTGTGGAATGCTCAGAGTTACCTGCAAACTCATACCTGGAAGCCCAAACTTCCTGAAATGCCATGGCAGCCTCTGCCCCTTCTGATCCTCCCCACCTAATGCTAAATATTAGGTTATTTCACCATTTCCAAGTCCTCCAGGACTTTGACACCATAAAGTAGTGAAGTTAAGTAAGTAATCACTAGCAGGGGTTTCCTTTATCTGTCTTCTCTAATGTTAGAGGAGACCAGCACATTTGCTAAGCCCTTAGCCCAGCTCAGGCAACTTAAAGTACAGAACCAGGTGTTTGGGCTCCTGACACAGTCACTTAGGGAGAACTGGATATTTCAGAAAAGTGGTGCTCCAGACTCACAGGCCATAACAGGAAGTCACCTACAGCCCACTGTTAGTTTTGTACATGAACATCTCTAAATCCCCATTTCTCCCCAGGATACAGGTGTTGGAATGAGAGCTGAGCACTGGGTATCCTCATGTAGCTGGACATGAGACACCTGACTGAGCACTGCACGTGAGGTTCACTCCAAAGATTTCTTTGGCATATGTGTCAAGCAAGAAGGAGGTCATGCTGTCCCTGCTCAGCGTAAATTAACAGTTTATTCAGCCAGGAAAAATGAAAGATGCCCTACTCAGTTAAAGAACATTTACAATTATGGTACCCACCTTCCTGCACTATCGGGCTGATCTAGATGAAGGCACTCCCTTAAATGCAAACGCCATGGGAGCAGAAGGAAAACATGACATCACAGCCCCATGGTTAAAACACTTTCATGGCTGTGGGAGAAGTCAGTGCGAGGTATCACTCCAAGAAACATTAAACATCTGAAGTGCTGGAACTACATCTACATTCACTCAGCTCTCCTCCCTGCGGATGTGGTTATTGCAATAGCATAGGCTGTTGAAAAATCAGGACTGAAGCATGCAATTCTGATGAATGATGGCAATAAATTAGCATGTGATGAGTCTTCATCTTTTAAAGGCAGCTCTCTCCACTCATCTCTAGTGCTATGGATCTTTACATTACTTTGAAGAGATGGCAAGATAAAAAACACTGTAAAAGCATTACTGAGTACTATTTTCTCCTCTCTCCTCTCCTTCAATTTATATTTATCTCCTCATTTTGCCAGTGAAAATCTTCTTATTTGATATCTCTCTAAAATCTTCTGAAACAATTTTAGAAACCTGAGTCAACTGGATGTTGAATTTTGACAAGTTTTTGAGAAAAAGAGTTATGCTTAACATGTGATCCAAAAAGGTAGTCTCAGATATTTCAATTTAAAAGAGATTTTCTCTGTAAAAAGCCAACCTAGATTTTCTTCAGACTTTTTAAGCCCGTCTGTCTTCCCTCAGAGACAGCTGCTCCCTTGTTAGTAGTAGCAGAAGCAAATAAGTGTAAGCCTCATGACTGATGATAAACACCACATCTTGCCATAGTTTCCCAGAGAAATGAATCTCTAAGATCAAGCATGTCATTAAAATCACCTTATAACTTTGAGATTGGAAACTGTACATAAGGAGGCAGCAGCTCTGAGAGACTAAGAAAGCATAAAATCACCTGGAGCATCTGGTAGAGCATCAGGAATGCTGCATGGCTGCTCAGCATGGAAGCAGCATCTCAGATGTGTCATCCTGATGGAGATACACAGGGAGGTTTATGAAATGCCTTTTTCACTGAGCATCAAGTCACCAAATGCCAAACCAGCAAATCCCAGAATCCACATGTAAGTGAAATAGATATACTGTATTAATTTATATGCATGGAGGAAGGAGGCTGTGAAGGATATCATGACTTCACAGAGCGGTAAGTTACACACAGAGCGCGCCTCTCGATGGACTGCTGGGAGTCACCAGGGCACAGGGACTGCAGGCAGACTGATAAGAGCATCAAAGGAGGCTCTTACCATTTGCATTAATGTAATTGGCTGGAGCACAGGGATGTAGACAAAAGATGATGATGCCAGTAGTTTGTTATTCTCAGTCATTGTTCTTTCTTCTCCTCCTGCAATTAGAGCAACTATACTCATAATGCAGTGCAAAATTACATTGCCCGAATTCAGTGTACCAGCCCCAGCAGACAGCTTCTGTTTAGTTTGTTGTCTTTCAACACACAGCACAATGCAATATCAGAGGCTTAAGATAGATAGCAATAAGCAGCATGGGCTCCTTACCAAGATTCATTACTGATTATGCCACCAGTATAGCTGTTTTTCCCAAAATGAAACATTTGTTTTCCAGCAAGAGAAACACAGCTAATTCTGTGACAGAGTCCTATTGAAGCATCCAGTTTGTAAACAGGGACAAAGTATGTCAGGTCTGTTTAAATCTGGGATGGGATAAAGTCACTCAGGTTTTGCTGGAAGGATGTATTCTCCTGTTATCTGGGACAGCTCCTGTGTTCTGTCAGGATGCAGGAGCGATGACAAAGTGGCTTGGCAACCATCTTGTCAGCAGCAACAGCAAGAAAGAAAGAATAGCACAGCTTAGAGACAAGAGAACAAGCACGGTTTCCACCACTGTGACCTTTTCCTCACAGAGGCAGAGAAAGTGCTGTTATCAGGAAGATATTAGAAGGGACCTTGGAAAAAGAGCACTGCTTAGCCGACTGGTGGAGATTGTTCTGTCCTCATTTGAAATGTTCAGGAGAACATTCTGAAAGTACAGCAAGGAATTCCTAAAAAAAAGGCATAATAACTGATGACCCACAAAGGGCAAGGAAAGGTCTTTGGTTGATGTGGTGCATAACAAATCCAATTCTACAATTTTAAACATAGCAAGTGTAAAATACATGGACATTTTGATGCGTAACAACAGTGTATTATAGTGAAACATTTTAGAACTTGAGGACAGCCACTAATTTTCCATATGAAAGCCAGAAATATCCTTGATTTGCTTATACAACAAAAGAGTCATTATAAAGGCAGAGTTTGCAGAAGCTACCATCAAAGCTAAAAACAAATGGAAAAGGTGGGTGCACTTAAGGATAACAACACTAATCATGCTTTCACTGACCTTGAATCAAGGACTAGAGCTGGTGTTTCTTCTGGATTTCAAAGGAAAGTGTAAGCACCCGTGCATACAGGAGTGCCTATCTCACTGCACCACAGAGGAGCCTCTGTCTGTCCATTTGGGCAGCTCAGATGTTCCAGTTACTGGATTCCTCACCCTTACAAAATGGCAGATCATTAGGATATAACATTCCATCACGAAATTAAGAAAGTGAAAGAAGATACCTGCCCTGCTTTAATCTTACAATAAGATCTATTTCAAAGTGGAAGGTTGCTTTTTTTACAGCTTGCCTACCATGCATTCTTCAACTGTTTCTGTTTTGCACGTCAAAATGCCTTGGATAAGATTAAGTCAGAATCAGTATTATTTAGCAAGGTGCTATTTACAAATTTTTGTTGCCTTCATAGGTGAAAGAATACAGCTCCCCAATAAGGTTTTTTCACCTACTTTTTTTCCTGCTTTACATTACTTAATTCTGGATGCAAGACAGGGAGAAATAATGAGTTTCCCAATAACTGAGCCCTCAAACACAAAGCGCATCTGTGCCTTAGAGACAGGAGCCTCGCTGACCCCATCCAAAGAAATTCAATGTTGGCAATGAGTTATCACTCCAGATATACACCTTTCTAACAGATGGGATTTACATTCCAACTTGAAAACAAACTCCTGCTAAAGGAACAAAGTTTATGCTTCAGAAGGATTTTACGTAGAGCTGAGCCTGTATGATCACCATTCAAACATGAAGGCTAAATTTTTATTTCCATCAAAGCTGCTGAAGCTCAAAGCTTCCCTATGAGAATTTCCTGCTTCCTTATCCAGAGAAAAACAAGACCTAAAAGCAAGTGGGAACTCAGCATCCTGAAAGAAGCAGCATTTGACAACTAAATTATTTTCCATAGCAAAAAGTTTGAGAGACGAAAACTTTGTCAACATGTGAAAGATCTGAATGCCATGGTGACAGTAGTGGGAAACATGGATTCATTCTCTATTAAAGACCTTTTGCTTGACTAGCAGAGTCACACTGCACTCTCTCTGAGTAGTCTGAATCCTCCTGATATAAAAAGGGAGTCTTCCTGATACAAGGTGAAGAAAGAGACATTCAGGAAAACATTTTAAAGTAAATATGTGAAAGCTCCAGCTTAACTGGTGTGGCTGGAACTTGGGAATGATTTATTGAGACTCCACTAATACAACATTTAGAAATCTTAAGAAGAGGAGCTAGCAGCCACTAATAGCAGCAATATGCAACTGAGTCCAGAAATGATGGACTGTTTCCAGCTCTGCCACTGACTGGAAGTATGAAATGGTCTGAGTGCCAAGGCAGCATCATTAAGACAGCATCAGTATAAATTACTCATTTTTGCCACTTTAATGCAAAGGAAAGATCTCTTTATAGATCGATAGAAACACTTCTAGCTCTTCTTCTGCTTGTCCCCAGAAAGTGGGATCTGTTTTTCCCTACTTCATAAACAGAGCTTAAATTTTGCAATATTCATTCTCTCAGTTTGTATTACCAAACAGGTGCTTGAAGACACCACATATAGGAGTACAAGAGAATACATATTACATACAGCCCGCCCAGTATCTGGTTTTGTTTCAATGACACATACCCCAAATTCTTAATTTGAATAGCTAGGGAAGCAATTTAGCAAGATTTTGAGGAAATAGGGATAAAATTTGATTTCTTCTCTATCTCAGTCACCACCTTCTTCATATGTAAACAGAGGTTTTAAACTCATCTCTGGTTCAGTCACCACCCTATATAGTAAGTTCATCCTCACATTTCACCAATGCTCTACTTTCTCCCTCTATCACAAGTCATGGTCCACAGCTTTTTGGACTTTAGCATGAACAATTAGTTTCCTTATTGCCCCTGGTCTTCAGTGTGAATTGTTATCTGCTAAAAAGTTGTCTAAGCCCACAAGCAGCCATCAGAGGAAAAGAAACTTTCAGCTACAGCAAATGTAGTCTAAACAACTACAGATAGCAAAGCTGAAAGCTTATTTTGTTCTAGGTAATAGCAAGACATTCAACCACCTAAAACTGCATGAAGTAAAGAAAGGAAAGGCATTCTGCTGCTGGTTCTTTTTCTCCTTTGCATAGCTCATCCCGGCCTTTCCCTGGGAGAAGGGAAAGGAGCTTTTGATTATGGTGCCCAAGGCAAAAAAAAATTGTAAAATGTCCTTGGGTTGGCCAACAGGGAAGAAAAAGGGACATTGCACACCCACTTTGTCCTGCCTCCATCTAGCAATGCCTATTCCAGAGGTAAAACCTGGCAAACCAAATCTTTCAGCTCAAACAGGAAAGCTTCATGGGTTTGGGACCTATTTGGATCAAAACAATGCAAGTTACTAATACTTTGAAAGTTACAGTGAAGAAGAAGGGAAGAGAAAGGGAAGAGCCTGATTTTCTTTGGAAGCCAAGCCAAAAGTATCACAAAACTATTCATATTAACATTTCATGCTTTATACCACCTCCTGATCTGTAAGCTGGTCCTCTGAATCCCAACAGCATCCTTTAAGAATGCTGTAGAAATCAATGTTATTTCGAATTTTTTTTTCAGCATCTTGTCTCCAATATGCTAATTAGAGGGGAAGCAATTAGAACAGAATTAATTTACTCATCTATATTTGCTGTTCCAAGCTTTCCCCAAATGCTGAAGGAAATTGACAAAGTCAGCATATCAAAGACCTATTTCTAGCCTGTCATACAAGGTGTGAAGAAATACATGGCATTTGACTGGTTTCTCTTGTCCCTACTAAATCTATGGCTTTAAGCATCAAACTGTCAGAAAGGGTGACTGTCACTGACTGTAAATGGTAATTGCTTCCAATAGCCCATGCAACGATGCTTGTATCACTTTAACTAAAGCATGCTGTCCAGCCCAGCTGGAGAAAAAA